>OMLP01040315.1:0-31348 GCA_900302685.1 Spondyliosoma cantharus | reverse complement strand
CAGACTTTATCTGAAGTTCAGTACCCAAACTAGTCAGTAGATGGCGCTCTTGTGCTGCTGTGGATCCACTAGGGAGACTTCAGCTACGTGCTCTGCTCATGCGCAGCTCAGAAATAAACGAGCACTGGCCTGAGTAAGACAATAACTTTTGTCCTCTCTTCTATATCATCCACAGGTACGATAAAACTTGTTTTTCTAAGTTCAGCTCTGTTTGGTATCTAACATCAATACTGTAGTAACTGTTCTGGAAGGTTTTTGTATGTTTTTGAGATGTATACACCATGTTGAAAGCTGAAGTTTAAGGCTTTGTATCGCGATGAGCATCGCCATTTTGGATATGTACCGTTTGTGAATTTCAGGTGTCTATAATAGTTTTTTTGTAAGCAATAGACATAAGTAGCGTGTAATGTAATGTTTTTCAAGAGTGTTAAGTTTTGGCCAGCGAGTTGTAAGTAAACAGTGTAATCGGAAGCTATTTTCAAACCGGTTCGTTTTTGAGTTGCTAGCTAACATGTGCGAGGTCATGCCACACATGCTAACCGCGGAAGTTAAGGGCAAGTGTAAGAGTATTGTGCATGTGATAGAAAGATCTTGATTATATGAATGAGTATGAATGAAGTGTATGCGTTAAATATGAATGAATAGGTGCATGAGAGTGTGGTGAATGTGTGTGTTGATGAGTTATATTATTTTTGTACATCTTAATATTTTTAAGTTAAGCCAATTCTTGTTGTGTAGAAAGTAAGTGAGATAAATTTGAGCTTGTGTGTATTTTTGTGTACCTATATTTCTTTTGGCAGATGTTATACTGTTTATTGTTAGTCTTGTGTCAACATTTGTTATTTTATGTTAGTGTTTTTTATGTCAGAAATAAACGAGCACTGGCCTGAGTAAGACAATAACTTTTGTCCTCTCTCTATATCATCCACAGCTATATATATATATTTTTGGCTACACAGTGCTTTCCAGCCTGTGTATCCATTGCTACTGGCCCAGATTTCCCCTAGGTCTGGAGCCGGTAACATTAGCATGCTAACAATTGCTAATTGGCACTAAACATGAAGTAAAGCTGAGGCTGACCGGTAATTAGTTTTCTCAAAAGGGGATATTATGATGGAAAAAGTTGGACAAGTCAAAAATTTGACCTGATGATGGCACCAAATTAAAAGTTATGGGATCACAAAACTAAAATTCAACCTGATGGGAACATGAATGTCGGTACCAAACTTCAAGGCAATCCATCCAAAAGACCATATTCACACGGCAGCCATTTTCCTCTGACATCACACACACAGGGTGGGAAGCTCAAAGGCTGTAATAACGTTGAGCTGCTGTTTTCTAGTTGCAAGCCATAAAAACGTATCTTATCTGACAAATCGTTGACATTTCACCACTTTCCGATTGATTGGCAACCAAAAAGATGATGAATAGTGAAAATCTGGAGGGACACTGTGCCATATTTCAAGGTGAAACAACACATTTGATTACCCATTAGCTAATGTTAGCATTCAACTACTTCCTAGCTAACATTATTGTTTCATTACACTCAGTGTGGTTCCCTTCCTGGCCTAAATAAATGTGTCCAAGATGTGTGTTGATATTTCAGAATTTATATACGCTTCTACTATTGTATTATGTAACATTGTCAAACAGTAACGTTAGCTCGGAGGTGGCTGAATGCTAACATTAGCTGTTGTATAATGCAAGCAAATGGGTTATCAAATATGTTGTTTTAACTTAGAATATGACGCAGTGTCCCTCCAGATATCCAATATGCATTTTTTTTTAGTTGATGATCAATAAGGAATTGATGAACTACGACAATTTGTCAGATTTCCTAACGTTAGCATTCAGCCACCTCTTAGCTAACATTTCTGTTTGACATTGTTACATGATACAATAGGAGAGGTGTATATAAATTCTGAAATATCAACACACATCTTGGACTTGCAACCTTGAACACAGCTGTACAATATTTGAGCATCCCGCCTTGAGCATGAACTTTATGGTAACACAGACGAAAAGCACGGGTAAACAAAGTCACTGGGAGTCCTCTTCTGGACAAACTGAATGGCAGTAAAATACACTATATTGCCAAAAGTATTCGCTCACCTGCCTTGACTCACATATAAATTTAAGTGACATCCCATTCTTAATCCATAGGGTTTAAAATGATGTCGGTCCACCCTTTGCAGCTATAACAGCTTCAACTCTTCTGGGAAGGCTTTCCACAAGGTTCAGGATTGTGTTTATGGGAATTTTTGACCATTCTTCCAGAAGCGCATTTGTGAGGTCACACACTGATGTTGGACGGGAAGGCCTGGCTCTCCATCTCCACTCTAATTCATCCCAAAGGTGTTCTATCGGGTTGAGGTCAGGACTCTGCGCAGGCCAGTCAAGTTCATCCACACCAAACTCTCCATGTCTTTATGGAACTTGCTTTGTGCACTGGTGCACAGTCATGTTGGAATAGGAAGGGGCCATCCCCAAACTGTTTCCACAAAGTTGGGAGCATGGAATTGTCCAACATCTCTTGGTATGCTGAAGCATTCAGAGTTCCTTTCACTGGAACTAAGGGGCCAAGCCCAGCTCCTGAAAAACAACCCCACACCATAATCCCCCCTCCACCAAACTTTACACTTGGCACAATGCGGTCAGACAAGTACCGTTCTCCTGGCAACCGCCAAACCCAGACTCGTCCATCAGATTGCCAGATGGAGAAGCGCGATTTGTCACTCCAGAGAATGCGTCTCCACTGTTCTAGAGTCCAGTGGCGTTGTGCTTTACACCACTGCATCCGACGCTTTGCATTGCACTTGCTGATATATGGCTTGGATGCAGCTGCTCGGCCATGGTGTTTTTATACACCTGTGGCCATGGAAGTGATTAGAACAGCTGATTTCAATTATTTGAATGGGTGAGTGAACACTTTTGGCAATATAGTGTATCTCATCTAATAGTTGCTGAGATATTTCATTCTCAACAAAAGTGGTGGGCGGACTGTGACAGCAGCCGACTTTCCCATCCCTTTAGCCATACCAATAGCATGACTAAAAACCTTAAAAGGGCTTTTACATTTAGAAAAGTTCAGCACAAGCAGACCAGAAAACACATCTGAATCCCCTCTGGCTGCTCAAGTCTATCTGGCAACCACACGGCACCTAAAAAAAAGTGGAAATTCACATTGCCCAGATTCCATCAATCTCAGAAGAGGTAGTGTCATAAAATCTGTACATCATAAAATGAAAAATTCTCAGAAAGATCAGAGCCCTGCTTTGAAATGTGGTGTTTAAATTTAACCCAACAAGCGCTATATACTGAAGTGACAAGAATAGAGATAATGTCTGAAAGCTGACCTAATTAAAAGAAACATGTAGAGGTTCACCACAGACTTCACTATAGTTCTTTAATCTACCAACGGCAAAAAAAAAAAAACATAGTTAAATATATAGCAAGTATACAAGTTCAGGCGACTATAGGGAAGAATGTTTTTTAGCAATTATGAGGTCTGCTTTAGCTTTATAGGTGTGGCAGATGGAGGCTGTAGAGTTTTGAAAGTTCTATCATAGAAGTCTCCGTATGCGAATATGACTCATACAAGCACGATTTAATGGTAACGTTCATCTTCTTGAACACAAGCGAATTATGAGCTGTTCTGCCGGTGGATTCGGCGCTGGTGTCATACGTACTTGGGATGTTTGTCATACATGATGGGGAGGAATTCATCGACTGGCAGCATCTTTGACAGTGGCTCGGCGTTGAGCAGTTTCTGGGCTCCCTGCTGCGAGATGGCGTACGATAGAGTCCAATACGAGTAGTCGGCCATCACCAAGTTGCGAACGTTCTCCACCGGCTCCTCGTTTGCTGGATTTACCTGCTTTCTGCCGAAGTATCTGCAGCAACAGAAAAAAGAAAAAAAACAGCAGTGAGGAAGAAAAGAGGCAATATATCGAGAACATCTGGATGCTGAAATCTGTTGCAGTGTGGCTGATCTCGTTGCCAAATGGGTTGGAAATCATTATTGAAGCATTGTGTTTGTTCTTGTCTCTTTGCACCATTTGTCCTGCATGTGTGTTTAAACATTTTCAAAGAGTTATGGAAACAGCAATGCACACAAAAAACTTGTTCAGAGCTTCCTTAAATGTTTAAAAAGCTTTCATCATGGGTCTGAAGATTTTCCTCGTCATTTCAGCATGATTTCAATGTAAAACACTGGTTTCTATGTGCTGTGGAAACCAAAAAAAAACGCTCACAAGCAAATGAGTGATGTGCCTTCTTGGACTCCAGCATCACATTCCCTAATAAACAAACACACAACATACTTTTGAGCATTCTGTGTTGACTCAACCTGACCTTACACCCCCTGCCTAACACTCAGCCTTAAAGGTTCCATGTTATGCTCATTTTCAGGTTCACACTTTTATTCCAAAGGTGCAAAGCATTGTGTAAGCGTTTTAGTGGAAAACATTATAAAATGGCCTAAAATCATCACCAAAATGTGAAGAAATAACAGTTTTAATGATATGACCTCTGTGCACTGTGTTGCAGAGATATCTCCAGAAGTTAGCGTGTTAACCAGCTAGCCCCAGCCCCTGCCAGTCCAAAACTCCTGCGCTGGGGTGTAAGCACCAGTGATTCAAGGTCCCAGTCTGGACCGCTGATTGCATGGCTAACTGAGCTAAGTAGCTTACAGCAGCTACATTTAGCAGCAGTTAACAATTACTCTAGTTATACGTTGCCTCTTATTTGTGTTGAGTATGAATTAGACAGGTGGCCAATTCTTTCCATTTTTCCATGTGTAATGGAAGGCCCCTTCCCCCATGAAAAGCTCATTCTGCTCTGATTGGTCAGCTCTCACAGGCCTAAGCAGGCATCACATACCATGTTTCCACATCAGCTCTGCACTTGTTTTTGCATCAACAGCCATGCTGATTTGAGTTTTCCCACTCGGATGGGAAAGTGGATTGACCCTGCTACTTTTACCACCGTGTGAGCGTACAATAAGTTGTATTTCTATCCAGAACAAAGATCATAGAGGGGGGATTTGTATACTGGCCTCTGACTGAAGGAAAAGCGATCATTGTGTCTTTCTAGTGTCGTCAGGACACCTCCTTGCTACACTCTGAGTGTGAGCTCTCTTTCCTCCTCTCCATCCCTCCATTTCATTTCCTAACCCACACGTACACACACCGACACGCAACCACACGAACACACTCTGGGGAGCAAATCGTTTGGTAGCGGTGTTAACTTGGCCTCCAAGCCATTGTTTACTCTGACATGTGCGCGGTAACACACACACCAAATTTGGGATGGATTCAGCTCTGTCCAACACCACACTGTGATTAAAGGCACGTGTCAGGTTGGAAGGTGCTGCTCCGCCATTGTCTTGTGCAAGGCTTGCGGTCACCTCCACTGACCTTCCGCCATCTTGCTCCTCTTCCTCAATCCATAAATCAAAAAAGATATGGAAGTCTCACTTTCTACAAGCCTTCAACCTACATCCTGTTAAAACAAGATCCATGTGAATAAACAGTGGCCATCTTACATGAGGTCCCAGTCCAGCTCCGCCTGCTCCACCTCCTCCATCAGTCTGAGGACGCGTCGTTTGAAGTTGGCCTGGAAACGAACGTCGTCCTCCATGACCAGGGCCTTGTCCATCTGCTGGTCCACCATCTGAGGGCAAGAGGAACAAACATTTAGTTCAGAGATGGTTGAGGCATACAGAAAAAGAAACACTTGAGTTTTTGTGTTGAAAAATTCATTGAGGAAGAAAGGATGAGACTTAAAAAGTCATAATATGAACTGAGAGTTTTGTTTAAGTACATGTTGTCCCTTGTAGGCTTGTGTTGTAATAGCTGTTTCCATTTTGGGACCATATTGCTCAAAACCCAGTGGCAGACTCAGGGTGTTTGAGGGGCAGGGGCGGAAAAACCACATCAAAGCAAGTATCCAAGAGGACAACAGAGATTAAAGCCATGCCTATAAAGACTGTCATATATAGTGTGTGTGTGGGTGTTTGTGTGTGTCTTCTCACCTCCTTCCAGATGAAGAAGTGGCTGAGGAAGCAGCCCACCTCTCCTTTGGTCAGGGTGCGTCCAGAGAAGGGGTCATAGTAGCCTGGAAGCAGGTCGACACCCAGGACCTTAATGTCACTGCTGTTCAGTGCACTGCATACAAAAAAAACACACGGACACACATCATATTATTATATTACCATATCTGCACAGGCAACCTCAACGCGCACTGTTTCGTATAAAAATGTCTCTGTGATGACATCATACGGATCTTTGTGTGTGAGATTACAACAGACATAAACATGCTCCATTATGTACAATACCTCCATCAACAATACTACTCCCAGGCTGCAGAGCATACAAAGACTAAAGTACCAGTAGATCTATTTAGTCTCAAGCCTTCATTTATATTTTTCTCAAAATGTGATTAGAAATTAACCATGACATGAATTAACAATGTCATCATTAGAGATCACAATAAAAAGGTAAACGGAGGCAGAAACGGGAGACGGGAAAGAGCCAGAGAGCATAGGTGTGAACAAAAAGAGGATAAAATGGGAAGTGAACCTCCGACTCAGCAGGGACAGCACAGATTAAGTGTTGCACCTTTCAAAATAAAATAATCAATAATCAAATGGTCATGAGAAGAGAAAGCAGCTAGGAAATAGACGAATGGATTGAACTTGCACTCAGATTTGGCACAGTTCAGTTCAGGCACATCTTCTTTTGTATCACAAAATTGGATATTTTCCAATAACCATCATTCATAACTAGCTTAAAACATCAGGATACCATTGGGACCCAGTACCTGCTGAAGTTTTAGAACATATCTGAAGAGAAATTTCTTTCTTTCTCAACAACCAATCTACATTTTTGTTTTTGCTATCGCTGCAATGCTTTTTTCTCACTCGATACACACTTTCCGTCAAAACTTGAGTGCTCTCGCTAAACTGAGTCCTTCCCTGAGAATGTACTCACTTTCCATCCACAGCGTCCACCACCTTGACATCAATCTCCAGCTCATTGAGAGAGAACAGCATCCGGTCTCTACGGTCAGGACGCCGCCGCAGATTAACCAGATAGATCTGAAGAGAGGAGGCGAATGGTTACTTCAACTGCGTGTCATTACTGAGTTGTATACAGACAGACAGACAGACCAAACCCTTAGACAACGAAGTTTATGCTCTGTATTTTCTCAAAAGTCCATTTCAGAAACACTTCAGTGCATCTCTCTCACTCTGAATGATGAAAACGAGTTGAATTCCTTCGTGCTTTCGTTGTTTTATTTATTGTGTAATTAAAAACACATGTCAAGACAGGCAAGACACAGACAGGCACAAACCAGGAGTTTGATTAGTACCATTCAAAAATCAGAGTAAATAAAGAATGAACGATAGCTAGCTGAATCCCTTCCAGAGAAACAATGAGGTCTCTCACCTCATCAAAGCCCATGAGGTCTCTCTGTTTCTGGAACATATGGACGTAGCGTGAGGGGCTCATTGGAGGTCCGTCAACTGTTTGACCAAGAGGAAACCACAAGTTAGAAGAGGCAAACATTCTTATTTTTCAATCTTTGTATCGCTTTGTTTTTCATTCCCACTCAAATATAAAGAAATAAAAGAAAAAAATCTGTTCTTACTCATGGACTCGAGAAGGACATGGACAAAGTTTAAGCGATCATCTTCCAAGGTGTGGTGAGGTTTGGCCGGAACGTTCAGGTAGCCGTAGCGCTCCTTGTTGCACAGGTACATCTGTATCTCTGATTAGCGTCAGAGAGGAATCAGCCAACAGACAAATTAATGATCGAAACATTTGAGTTGACCGGATTCTTTGTCTTTTCTCAAGATTACGAAAATATAACCACAAACGAGGGCTAACTTACCCGCAGCCCGACAGGAGAAGGCGAACACGATGATGTCGTCGTAGGGCCACGAGTAGTCCTCGTGAGGAGGGAAGAACGCCAGTTTCTTCATGCCTGCCTTCCGTAAATCCAGCAGCATGGTGGAGTGGACCATGGGCACGGGGTAGCAGCCCGTTCTGTGACGGTGGCGCGTGGGGAAGTACTCTGCGGTTCGTCGGTAATATCCCTGAGAGACAGATGGATTGGTTCATACAGTGAAAGTGTGAACATTCAGAAATGTTCAAATGTATGGTGACTTTGAACACAACTTTCAATCTCTGACACTGGCATAGAGTTTAACAATAAAACAATTACACTTATTACGGATGCAAATGTTTACAGGTGCGAGTATCAGATATGTTGAAGGACTCTTGACAGGGAGGATATAATTTGAACTCCTTTTTTCTAGCAAAAACAATGTTTTTAACCCTAACCCTAACCCTAACCCAACACATTAGAGGATTATCATGCTGTAACACATGTGTGGAGGGTATCCGTAACACATCAAGCTCACACTCACCTGCGGAGTGATCCCACACCAGTAGTTGGAGTACGCTCCCTGAGAGTCTAGCATGGGAGCGATGACCGACTTGTTCTCCGCTATGAGCAGGTTGAGGGTGTCTGGGTTGGTGAGGATATTGTCTGTGTCGGCGAACTGTAACAGAGACACAAAGAGGAAACAAAGGAAAGAGAGTTGGGGGGGAAAGGAGAGCGAGTGTGATGTCAATTATCTGGAATAACCACTGCCAGAACTTTTTCTTGG
Source organism: Spondyliosoma cantharus (assembly GCA_900302685.1). Lineage (NCBI taxonomy): Eukaryota > Metazoa > Chordata > Actinopteri > Spariformes > Sparidae > Spondyliosoma > Spondyliosoma cantharus. Next base: position 22,671 of record OMLP01040315.1, on the reverse strand, counting down.
ATGAGACAACAGCAGCAAAGAGGGGACAAATCTCATCAGATAAATCAACAGAAGGGCGCCCGACATCAATCTGACACTGCTGTCACATTAAAGATTCTTTACTTATGTACCAGGATGTAATCGGCCCAGCGTTTCCTGGCGAAGTTGAGCGCTGCCTGCTTCAGCTTCATGACATATTCGTACCGGCTGTTGGGCCAGTGCTTGGGTCCCAACTCTCCAACATAGGACCTAAAAGAGAGAGCAACAATGATATCATAAAAAGGTTTTATGAGCTGACCGAGAACGAAGTAAAAACACCAGAATACAGAGAAAATTTGAGGAAGTGGAGTAAATCTATTTGGATGTGTCTCCCAAATAAATTCTATATATGGTCCATATATGACAGCTTGAAATACAGCCTGTAAAGTTCAGTGACGGTAAGCAGATTAGCAGAGTTCAGTCAGACTGTATAATGAAACATGCACTAAGTAATTTCCACTAACGGCCTCTTCAGATGTCCGCACAGACTTACGGACGTGTACGGACAGGCAGGGCCGTGCTGCATCATTCCTCATTATGCAAAGAGAAAGTGAGTGTTATCTGAAGCCGTACAGTGGCCCCCGCCGTGACTAACAGGTGTGCTGTAAAGGTGCGCTAATAAAGTTTCACGGTGCGTCGGATCAAAAAAAAAAAAAAAGGGTGACAGTGAGCGGGCAAGATCGGTCGCTTAAGGTGCAGTCTCGGACCGTTTTGCTGACTCATTTGGTTACCCCCAGTTGATAAATTCAACTTATCACCAACAGAGTGACGCTTGGACGGAATCTCTGAGTGCGACCCTGACAAAATAAAAACAGAGAAAGTCGGCTTACTTCTTTCTTTTTCTTCACACTAACGCACCTACTGACGTGTCCTGATCTGCTCAGACCTACAGGAACAGAACACGACTGTAAATACAAACCCAGTACGTTAAAAATGATCTTGACTTACGTAGGCTGGTCCATCGGCCTCCACTCGACATAATGGTAATATTTCTGCATGTAAGTGAGCCACTCTTTCAGCACGGCTGTGGTGTTGTCCGCGTTGTGATCCGTGGCCGCCCTGAGGAGCACCGAGAAATCAGAGAGTATAATTTATGCACGAGAGAAGATCTGACATGTTTTCAAATGCTGCTTCAATGGAATGATTATGACATTCCTCCCGAAACATGCTTTGGATGTCTTTTACCGCATAGGCGAACATCTGAAAAAGCTTTCTAGAAAAGGGAAAAGCACTTTGAAGAGCTTAACCAAATAAGAGTGGGAACTGGTTAGTGGGACGATTTCAATCAGGTTGTCGCACTGGCTCTTTCATAATACTTCTAACTTTGAGCGACTGTGCGTAATCCTAAATAAAGTATTACTTGATAGTTACTTAATAGACACCAACAAGCTGCAACATCTACTCATGTGAACATTTGATTTACACCCTGATTCATTACAAAGTTTTTAAACAATTTATAACGTAACAATAAACAAACTTTAGTTACCTGTTGCATTGCAGATTAAGTTTAAGATTTACTCGACAAATAAATGATGCAATGTTATAAAGACAAAACTTGATTAATCCTCCCCACCTTTGCCAGCTGACATAGATGACATAATATTCTTTATTCTGCACGATGACTACTTTTACTTCTGGTACTTTAAGAGGATTTTGATGCTGATACTTTTGCACTTTTACTGAGGCACAAGATCGGAGTCCTCCTTCCTCCTTTGCTGAGGTACAGGTCCATTAAAGTCAGACTCTGAACTGAGCACACAGATGAGATCAGTGATACTTACTGACACATGAAGTACCCCACAGAGGCACATAATGAGAAAACCCCTAGAGGACAGATCAGTTTGTGGGTTTCAATCACTAGTATCAGACATACTTTATATTAAAATCATCACTCAGGTCCAGTGATGGAAAATAACTAAGTACACCAACTCGTGTACATTCATTTTCATTCTATTTTTCTCCCAATTGTATTCCACGACAATTTGGCACTTTTACTGCGCTTCGTTCACTTGGCGACTTTAGTTACCTGTTACGCTGCAGGTCAAGTCTAGTAATACAAAATGTAATCAACAAATAAATGATGATGTAACATTATAGACAAATACATAACATCCTTGAACAACTTTGCCAGACTCTTTATTTTGAAATAGACCATTCAGCATGATGACCACCTTTACTCTTGGTACTTTAAGAACAAACTTTAACTCAAGCACAAGATCTGAGTCCTTCTTCCACTTTTGCTGAGGTACAGGTCCATCAAAATCAGACTCTGAATATATTTGAATATTATGAGATCACATCAAAGTACCCCACAGAGGCAGATACTGAGAAAACCCCTAGAGGACAGTGGGTTTCAATCGTTAGTACCAGATACACTTCATATCAGAATCGCTGCTAATGAAGCAAATGAGTTAGTCTTGAGTGTACAGCAGGTAAAATGTCATGCAGACCTCAGCAGGAGCTGAATGAGCCGGAGTGAAAGGCAGCCTGTGCTGTGAGAGGCTCAGAAGGGTGAGAGGAGGAGGGGGTAGGACTATACTGCTGCTGCTTTCACACAAATGCCATTGACCTTTTGAACGGCTGCTATAGTCGGATAAAAAAGAAAAGCCCGAGCCCGGCAGTGCATGCAAGTCCACACAGTGTCCCATGCAGGCTAAACCCACCACACAGTGATGCGATCTTTGGGGTAGTCGAGTCTCTCCAGAGCGCCGAGGTAGTAGGGCAGGGAGTGAGCGGTGTTCCTGGCTATGATGGCGATAACCACCGTCGGAGGCTGCATTTTCGACTCCTCCGGGTACTTCTCCTCCGAAAAGTAACCGTCGGCTCGAGAGAGGAAAAAGGCCCCTAAAAGTAGAAAGCGGAGCAACATGGTGGAGGGGGTCTGGGGTCTTGTCCACGGTGCTTCGGCGCGGCACGTAGGCGAAGCAGCCGGACGCGTCAGCACTCCAGGAAGAAAAAGAAGGGCTTTCCCAAATGTTCAGCCTCCCCCCTCTTTTTTTTTTTTTTTTACATTTTGTACAAGCTGGCTCGTTTTTTTTTTTTCTCAACAAGTCCAAACCGAGTCACGAGAGAAGGTTCAATTACAACTTCCGCTTTAGGCTCTGTGGCACGAGAGAGGGAGAGAGAGAGAGAGAGAGAGAGAAGGGGGAAAAGATCTGACAACGTTACCCAGACAGATGAAGGAGGCGTGATTTGGCCAGAAGTAGTTCCACAGTGGTGACACACACACATAGAGAGGGGAAACTGTGACGTTTATCATTTAACATCCAGACGGAAAAAAAAAACTCCAAACATCAGTTTATCAGAAGTTACAGCAGGATCATAGTCGTCATAGTCACCATTTTCCACTTCCATCAGTTGTGAGTCAACAGATGGAAGTTTAGGGTACACACTTGGACTGCAGTGTAGTTTTTTTTCATCCACATTCACGCTGGGAAACAACATCTGGGAAAGAGATATCGGTTAAAGGCAAAGAAGTGAACATGTTTACCATCAGTCCAGGAAGTGAACACATGTAGCATCATCAGTCCAGGAAGTGAACACATGTACCATCATCAGTCCAGGTGGTTTCTGGTTGTTTATTCTGGCAGCAATTCCACAGATTCACCAGCAGAGGGAGGTTTTGATCCAAGAGAGAGCCCATCACTCAAGTGTATGTCTGTCTGGGGCCTTTGTTGTGTGGGTTCTTTGCCCAAGTAATTACAAGTACTGAGGAACAATTTCTACAACTCTAAACTTCTAATCTGCTACACTTAGAGGAATTTATTGTACTTTTGTGCTCAGCTACATACATTATGCAACAATAGTTACTAGTATCTGTGAAACAACATGGAACAGATGTGATCAGTTTAGAAAATATGATGCATTGTGGTAGATTAAGTACACAACGGTGCATGCAGTGTAAAGCAGGGAACATAACTGGCTGCAAAGGTGTAAAAATGTAACAGTGAAAGGGGACTTTCTCATTTTGACTACATAAGATGCTTCAAGTATATTTTGCTCTTAACACTTATGTACTTTTACACAAGTATTGTTACATTATATTATATTATATTATATTATATTAGATTAGATTAGATTAGATTAGATAGACTTTATTTATCCCACAACGGGGAAGTTCACATTACAACATCTTAAAATGCAACAAGTACAGGAAAGAAAGTCAAACAAATACACATAAAGTTAAATAGAAAATAATAAATAGAAAAAAACAAGATATTTATGAAAAACAAAGTGAGTGGAAAGCTCTGAGGATATGTGATCTGTTACACTTTGGTATTGTTGCTATGACCGGCTGTATCGAAAGCCACACTGAGCTCTCAAAGACACAACTCAGAGTTGATTTTTAACTTTTTTAATATGCTGCTGCTAAGAGGAGCTCTTGAAATTGATCCAAAAAGGTTATAATAACAGTTGAAGTTGGGTGAGAGACAAGAGGCCATTTGAAAATGGATATGAATTTATTTAATCTAATGGTGATCTGACTGCATTTGTGAAGGCGGTGTTAGGTGGTTGCACATTCTGAAACATGGAGAGTCTGGTGGAATGCAGTGCCACAGTGGCAGGAGGGCCTCATGGCTACAATAGACTCCCATAAAGAGGGTTAAGTAATGAGTTTAGAGTAGTAAACACAGGAGGCTCGATCAGCGGAGGAGTGATCAATGGGACTGAGGTCCAGTCTAATATTCACTGGAATCAGAATGTTTCTGGTATTCAGCCAAAAGGACTTTTTAAAAAATTTGAAATACAACTTGTAATTTGTCAATTTCCATTTGCACTCTGGCTTTATTCATTTATTTATTATGCTACTTGAGTGGTCTGTTTGGAGGAGATGGGATTTGATACTTTCACAGCAGTGTACACGAGTGTACACGAGAATGGTTGTGATCTCTTTACCCTGTCTTGGTCTCAGGAAAAGAGGACTTGGGATTCTGTTTCACAACCAGTCAAGACTACAACTGTGTGGACATCACTGTACTGAATAATGGTTTGATATATGTACTGATATGTACTTGTCGCAGAGCTTTTTCTAGCTGTAAGGGGGGCCCTATGCCAAGAGGCCCTTGTTTTGGGAAACCGGTGGGGGATTCCAAACCCTCTAAGACAAGCATTCAAAAGCACAAATTCTGTGTAGTTCAAGAGGAAAAGAGGCTAGATGTGTATAAACCTTTAACTTTTTCAGGTCTGACATTTCCCAAGCAATTCAAAACAACAGAAAATGATAGTAAATGGGAACATCGTGCCTCAAGAAACTCCTGAAAATGAACAGGGAATTTTACATTTTATTTCAATATTCTGGACATATTTGTTAAGGTATAAACAAAAATGGCCTACGAAACTAAATAAATAAAAACATCCCTTTCCCATCCGAAAAAAACAATAAATAAATGAGCCCATATTGTCACTACAGTACACCCCCATGGTGGCTTCAGGGCCTCTATGACTCTGCATAGTCTGCATACAGCAAGAGACAGGCCTGACATGTTGGATTCTAGGGGAAGATGAGTCGCCCAGGAAACCTGATGCTTGCACAAAAAAAAAATGGTACTGTGTTAGTTGGATGGTAAAGCATAGAAAAAGATTGCTTAATAGAGTTGGTCACATTTCAGCACCTTAAGTGTTTGTATTTGTTTGCTGCTAGAAACAGAGGAAAATCCCAACACATACAAATGACCTCTGTAGTGCCTTTTGATCATTTCATCAAGACATCTGTCAAGGTACACTCATGCATATATCATACATACTGGTCTGGTCCTGGTCTTGAGTTGATTTAATCCCCTCAAAGTTTTGGTCTACTCTGTTTCGGTGGTCTTGGCTGCAGCACTTTTCTCACAGACTCCATTATTAAGGCAGAAAAACAAACGTTATGTCCCCCAGTACATAAGAGAGTCAAAGATGCTTCTTTAATGTGCTGGTTGCTAGACACAATCCATACCTGAGTAGAGGATATAGGAGCAGACAGCCACACTGGGGTCAGAGTTTAGAAGTGGGGTGATTTTCAAAGCTGTGAATAGACGAGGCCAGAGGATTAAATGTGTGTTCGGTCTCTCACTGATGGAACAAATCCAGCCGCCACAAAGCAAAGGATTGTGCCAACCAGAGATAGGCGCTGCCGTTACTCTCAGTCGGAGGATCCTTTTATTTAATAGTCTCCTTTCTAATGAGGTCATAACTGGTATTTACTCACGTCCCCAGTCTCCACTTCCCATTGTGTTTCCTCAAAACGTCAGATCAACACACAACACAAGTGTTGGTTCAGACCAGGTTTTTACTGCAGGGGACCACCTTGAACCTCCTCGGTGACCCACTTAGGGTCCCAGGGGCCCAGTTTGAGAGAGTCCTTTGACTTCTGTCGTGAGGACTGTTTTCAAAAGAAGATCTGGCTAATGGTTTAATTCAGCATGTTTTCACCAGCGTCTAGTTTATAAGGAAGACTGTCAAAATTAATTTCATATCATGCAACTTTCCTCCACGTAATAAACGACATAACCGGAGCCAATGATCTAAATTAAACTGAAAAGACACGATAACACATTCTAGATTATAGAAACAATGTCAGATCTATCATGTTCAATCATGTGCAGCAGTCATCACTCATAACGCACATAAATATGCGCATCCACATGGTTAGCATGCTAACTTGAATAGATATCCCTGCAACAAAATACATGCATAGACGTGTTTGACATACCATAATGTCAAAACTCTTGTTTCTTGACATTATGTTGATAATTTTAGTTAATTTGGGAATGTTTTAAACTAAAAATCTTACATATTGCACCTTTAAATCTTCAAGGAAATCCTACACATATCAGAAGTGAGAATAAATACATAATAAATATGAAAGCAACTTGGGAAAAATATTTATTTCAAGTGAAAGTTATAATTTTTCTGAAAGATGTTGCGGCACTTACGATGGAGCATTGACTAATTTTTTGCGTTATTAGCTGAGAACTGAGTAAGGCTAAAGCCATCGTGAATTTGAAGCTGCAAATATGTTAGTGCTCCTGCTCAATCTGCTCAGCGCTCAAGTGAAACATCAAGGACAGAGACTGTGAGAACAGCAAGGAGAGGAGCGAACGGGAGCAGGAGAAGGAGAATGAGGCGTACATGTGGGTGGAAAATAATAAGCAAAGTGGTATATAATGAATTTTGACTCTTTCGGTGGGCTCTCTGAATAAACGAAAGCAGTCATAGCTGACAATAGCCAAGCTGGGTTAAAGGGGGCCGTTTGTGTGGACAGGTCAGGGGGTTGAGGGTCAGATCTCTCCTATTCATGACACCCCAAGTGTTGCCACACTCACACACATAAACACACGCTTTCGTGCACACATATTCGTATGTCAGGGGCACTTTCCCAGCGTTTGTGGCCGAGGCAGATCTGGGAGAGTTCAACCTTGGGTGCACTAACTTTTCACTGCGAGGTCAAGGGTGGAGATGCCGTTTGTGCATGTGGGGGGGTGTGAAGGAAGGAAAGACAAAAAGAAAAATCTTCATTGTTTTGAGCAGATTGCAGGAGCGAAAAAAAAGGAAAAGTAGATAAACATGTAGGGCCTGTAGGTTTGTATACTCCTGCAGATAGATTTAGTTTTAATTATGCAGGCTTCGAAATATCAAAACCTGAGATTTTTGAGAGATATTTAAGATTTCTGCCTCTTTCCTGATACAATGGAGGCAAATTAAATTTTGTCATTGCTGTGACAAAATAGCGAGATGCTAACAACGTCTGCAGATTGTCATCCGAAGGGGTTCCAACTTCTGTCAGCACTAAACCACTGGTTATCTTAATGAGATGTCGATACCTTTTCAAGCCATGTTTGTGTGAGCAAAGCCAGGTGTTTTTGATGAAACTTTATAACAATTACCAGCTGTGTTTGTCAGGTTTAGGTTAGGTTGTTTAGTTTGTGCACTATGTGGCAACAGTACCTGGGAAGCCAAAACTTTTCTTTCCCCTAACCCAACCAGACCATAAGCACAGTGTTGTCACAGCATGAAATTGAAAAATGTAACCTAAAGGAATGGACAGTCGAAACGCAAAGAAAAGTAAAGTTTAACATATCAGTGGTTTGCAAAAATTAGCATTACCAATATTTATTGTGGTTCTTGTTGAGTTGCAGCAGATATCAAAATGATAAAAAAAAAAATCCCAAACTTAAGTGGGTAAATATGGAGCTCACTCACAGCCACACTCACACAAATGCACAGCTCTGCCAACCTCTCCTTCATCTTTTTCTTCGCCTATTCAGAAGAGAAGGAGTAGCTGCAGGTTAGGATGTGTCAGACTCAAAGTGTTTCTGTCTTTGTGTGTTTGTGTGTTGGGACCGGCAGCACAGAGTCGTGACATTCTCACAAGCTTCCGGGACCTTTATTGCTGTGGCAATAATCAATAGCGTTCCCACAGAGACGTCTTTTGGCTGGGCGGGTCAATACCTGTCACTCAGGATCTGAGCCGTGGCACATACCCTCTTACTCAGCAGCCACAGCAGCCCTGCTCTGACTGCTCGCCTCCTCCCATGTCATCCAGTGTATCTCAGGAGTGTGATGTTTTCACAATCTACAGAGTCGTGTGTTTTTTTGATCCAAATCATTAGGTGACTCTGATGGGACAATTTATTGTTTTTGAACAATGAAACTTATCCAAATCTTCAACTTAGAGTATTCAATTAGCAATGATAGAAAACAGAGAAAAGCAGCAGGTCCTCACATTTGAGAATCTGGAGCCAGAGAATGTTTTCGCATTTTTCTTTCTTGATAAATCGAGTATCAGCATTGTAATCAATAAATTATTCTGTCAATCCACTGATTGGTTAATCTTTCTCAGCACTAAACTCCAGCTGCGGTCAGTTGTTTTATCAAAAATCGAATGATTACATAATCGTTTGTTGGTTGAGAAAATTCTTATGGAGCTCTTTATGAATCGAAAAAATGGCCACACTGTCAATGAAGCCCATGTCGAAAATGAATTATATTACCTTAACATATTTTATAATGCACTGTAATGCGCCTATAGCACTGTTTAAGCATAGCTATGAGCATTCATGAATATTAATGATGCTTTGCAACTCACCTGTCTACAACGCATTATAAACATGCTTTTGACACATCAGAATTTACAAGATATGGAATTGTAATTATTCGTAATGCTGTATACCAACAACCACACATTATAAAGCATTTTATGAAAACTTATAAGGTGGAGTATAAATACTTCATACCTGTCTGCGAGGATCACAGTGTATTCAAATCAGTTAACAGTTTACAAATATAATTGACGGAATATCTGATTCATGTAAATATCTTCAAATTCTTATTGTTGTAATACACTATTATAATATATATATGTATATATATATATATATGTATATATATATTACTAACACATTATAAACACTGTTATAATGTATCAATGTGTAATATTATGTGATTATGTGTAATTGTAAGTAGCCCTTGGGTGCTTTTAATACAGTAACAAAATCCTGTGGTATCAGAAGATTAATGCATTTCAATCTGGTTATAAATCATTATCACTGTTTGTTTGGGAAAAGTGAAAAGAAAAGATGAAGTCAATGCAAGAACCGCACCGCACTGTAAAACACATTCTTTAAACTGGTATGAACAAACAATCCATTATACTAATGTTTATAATGCATTATATATAAACATCAGTGTAATAATGGGTTATTATTATTGTTTTAAAGCATTATTGATATGCCTGATTACTTGATTCCGATTATACAGCGCTATATTTGCATTGTAACACATTAAAAGTATGTTCATAATGTGTTGTAATGCATCGTAGACATGAGCTTCATAGACATTCTTCAAGAATGTCAGGAAGGAAAATGTAACCTTGTGACCTGAAGTATGATCATTTTAATTCAGTCACTGTTTCATTAGTTTTGGAGAAGAAATTAAAACTGAGAATATTGATAAGGTTATAATACAAGCTCAGAAGTATTTATTTGTATTTCAATAACTGGATAAACAAGCTGTCCTCAGAGTGTAATAAGGTCCCAGAAAGATTTTTCTCTTTTGATTATTTTTTTTCCCCCAAAACGACATAGTGCACCTTTACTTAAAAGGAAAAAAGAAAAGTCTTGAATTGTTTTTTTAATCTGAATTTTTCTTTTTAGCCTTCTATCTTAGTGATGTATAATTAATCCAACAAGAGCTGCTCCTGTGACGATGTTTTTGCACTCTTAAGTCAGCGACAGGTCAGTGTGCATGTGTAATTTAGCGATGTTTAATTCACAGATCCTCGACCCTACAGACGTCATGTTTCTGGTCAGTGTGAAGAGGAGCCGGCAGCAGTATAGATAAATTGACTGCCAGACCAGTGGGCTGGGCATTTATTTATTTTTTACCCCAGGTGGCCAATACTGCCGTTTGACTCAAGCACTTAAACAGAATTGCTTCAGTAAAAAAAATGACCATCAGGTCCAGTCTTTACACAACACCACTTAGTCAGCACAAAGAAGCTGAGGCTCAGACTAAATGCTCGAGCAGTGCCTGAAATAATGTGATTATGAGGTCAGTGATACAGGTGTGATTGCATTATCTGCTCTCATGAATATGAAACGGATCATCAACAAAAAAAATGTTTTTTCATAAAAAATGTATTCAATTTTAATATTGTCAAATAGAATACCTGCCCGGGGAATTGATTTTACAGTAGCTGATGCCTTAAAGTGAAGAGGTTATGAATAAAGAGATTTTGTCTTTGGCTCATCATCTTTCTTTGAGCTGCTACAGTTTAGAGTCATTTTAGAGAGCTCAGTTTAGCTGCTTTAACCTTTAAAACACTCACAGCAATCTCCAACTTTGCGCCTCAATGGTTGGTGGGCTTACTTTTGTATCTTCACATCTTGCAAACACTCACACATAATAACAAATGGCAGGGTATTTGTGAGACCCTCCAGCCCCTGTGATCTCTACAAAGTAATGGCGAGATTAGTGTAGACTTCTCTGCTTCTCATCTTCGCTGTTACTCCCTGGATGACGCTGTCCGTCGCCTCGTTGCCAAGCAACAGCGCAGCCACTGTCAAAGAATTCTGGGGGATGTTTAGGCAGCGGCATGCTTGGGGGGAAGGAGTGTGTGTGTGTGTGTGTGTGTGTGTGTGTGTGTGTGGCGGCAGAGGAGAAACCAGGAGTGTGTGTTGGTCTGAGTGGAGAGAGTAGCAGGACACTCTCTGTTGTGCATTTATATGAGCATTTTCTTTTAATCTTTTAACCTCAGACGTTTTTCAAGACCTATTTTTACAATCCAGCCGTCTCATCAGTGTCACAAAGTACACCGCTGATCTGCGATGAGTGAACTTTTCTCAACACTTGCTCTCTGCATTCACACAAATGTATGTTTTTGATGTTTGCAGTGTGTTTCCATTGTGCCAAGAGGTTAAATTCTTGACCCACGTCGTGAAGCAGTCTCCCGATGTGAGGTTTGGTCCACCTCACACATGACATTAGAGACTGACATTATAGCATAAGCTAAAACTGTCTCTCTCATGTGTCATGGCAGGGTTTTGTGGTGTTTTTTTCTTAAATGATATTTTGCAAATAGGGTGACCAGGTGTCCCATTTTATGTCATGCTGAACAGCATTTTTATCCCCTCTCCTGTGGCCCTCATATTGAAACAATGCCCCACATTTGACTGGCTGTAGTCTACTGCCAGTAGAAACCACTGCAGGACAGATGCTTTGACATGCTTTTCTAAAATCTAGCTTTCATCCAATGGCTGTGAAAAGAAAACAGAGAAGGCTGTCATCATATGATGTAAAGTAGGACTGGTAACAGCAGCGCAGCCCTCCCAATGATACAAGTAGTAAGATAGCACTTGTCATTTATGAGTCAAAGGACAAAATGACAGAATAGAATTCTACATTATTAACCACCTCTCAGCATTGGTAACGTGCCCCACATTGTCCCACACTACTTACTATTTGTCTCTCATTTGTTTTGTGGGATCTGGTCACCTTACGTGTAAATAATACATTCTTACCAATAGTTTTGGATGCGGTCAGATCGCTTCAACTGGCAGCTGCGGCACCCCTGCAATGTAGCTGGCAACGCTTGATATTACGCTCCTTTTATTAAGCTGTAGTTAATAGGTAATAAGGCCCTTATACGTCCTTATGATATACTTATTATCATTACTAAGACTATATAAGCATTAATAATAATAATAATAATAACAATAATAATTGTTACAGCTTTACAAAGCTTTGCTTCATCAAGAGTAATACAAACTTTTTTTTATGAAATTATTAACAGTTATCTATGTTTTTGGCAGCTACTGGGTTACCTAATTAAAGCACCTACTAACAGTTTTCTACTAATGAGAGAAATACTAATCAAAAAAGTCTCGCTCTGAAATCTCATGAGAAGTTGTTTCAGTTGTTGTCTCATCTAGTTTCTCAAAATCAGCTAAATTTTGAATTTCTTGCTGGCAGTTCCTCTAGTCCGGGGCAACTCCAAACTCCTCTCTCCGACTCTCACTCACGTTTCCACCAATCGTTTTCCAGCAACATCTCACCTCTCACGAGATCTCAGCGCGAGACTTCTCCTTCAGCGAGACTTGCGTTCCTGGTTATAAAAAGGAAACCTGATCTTTGACAAAAAGCTCTATCTCTGCTGGAATTCTATAATACTGTCAAGCACTTGGAACAGCAAACCTCCGCCAGTGAGTGGCAACAACGACACTTTCAGTGGACGTAGCTTTGACAGTCGCAGTTGCCCCAAAGGATCACATTGCAGCCGCGTCACAACCGTCAGCTGAGGCGATCTGCTGAACCAATTCCAAAACCAAACGATGTAAACATAGAGCCCAGGTTTAAAAGTCCCCCTTCAAGACTTCAGCGCCTCTCTGTAATGGGTTTCTTGGCTTCGCTGTCTGTCTCCTTTAGTGCATCATATTTCTTGCCTATCTCTTAAATGTATCCTTCTAAATATTACTATCTGTCGGCACAGTCCCTCTTTTATCATGGTTACCAGATGCAATTAGTGTGACGCTGCTCCCATAATGACCTTTTAACAAAATACAACAGTGCTCCGGCAGGTAGATATATGTGGATATGTGGATGGAGGACTTGTGTTTGTCCACTGAGCCTGCTCGAAAACTCTCCTCCCAAATTCACCTCTTTGTCTGTTTGACTCTGTGTCCTGTCTTTGCCTAAATATGCCTCCCACTATAAATTTCACTGACATTTCCTGCCAACAGCATTGCCTCTCTCTCTCTCTCCAACCTCCCTGCTGCACTCTCCGCTCTCTATAGCCGTGCCCCCAGCAGCAGGGAGGAGATGCCTTCACCAGAGGAGGTTTATTTTAAGGATTCCCCTGTTCCCTTTGTCCTCTCTCTCCTCTCCATCTCTCGACGGGATGGTTTCATAGCCCACCCCATCGACTGGGCCTCCCTCTCCCCTGCCAGGCCTTTTAGCCAGCGGGTTAAACATTGATTTGTGAATGGAGGGAAGCACAGTGGCCCCTGCGTGGAGTGCAGCGGTCCCCTACTGTTTCTGTGTACACACACACACCCCTACTATACACCACCAAGACTAACAGCCGAGATGAAAGCTTGCGAGCTAAAAAGGCCTTAATTCAACAAATGATGATCGTTGATAGTGTTTCAAAAATGTTTTTGTGTCGCTTTTTGGACTTACTAGAGTCTTTAAACTGCATAATTGGAACACATTTCTACATTCAGCTTTGTGTTTTCTGCGGCGCAGTTGCAAGAAAGAAATGTTTCTGCAAATGTTTAATTTGTACATTTACATTTTGTATATTGTCTATACATTTCTAAAATACTTGACATATGACGTCTGGATGACACAAACATGAGCTGACTTTCTCATGTCAAGGATGCGTAACAGCTAGTTGAGACAGCTACCAAGAGAGAGACCACTGTTCGTGCTGGTGTTTCAACATTTGTAAGGGTGACATCACTGTTTTTTTTTGTTTTTTTTATGTGCGATCAGGACTTTTTCCAGCTACGTTAAACTGTATATTGTTGATGAGAGGTCTGAGCAATTGGCAGTTGAAAACCGAGTGTTTTTAAGGAGACATCAAGAAAATTTTGATCCATGTTTGTGGTGACAGAACCAGGTAAAACAAAACTTGATCTTTCCTACCCAAAACAAGTTGTTTTAGTTGCTAATCCTGAACAGACATTGGGCACAACATGAAATTGAAATAAAATGTAAAGAAACAGAACGCTGAACAACAATTCTGAAATGATCTGTTGATTGCTTAAACATACATTGCCAACAATAATATACATGCTTTTTGAAGCTCAAATCTTCACTGTAACTGTTGAGAAGTAGTTGCATTTTAGATTTTTGCATGGACTGATTCTTTACGTGAAAAAAAAAAATAAGAACATTTTCAAGGATCAAACTTGTATAAGTGCTTATGACGTCAAAAGGATAATCTAGGGAATATTTTAAAATGTCGCACATTTAAAAGCACCCTGTGTAACTGTTTTAAAATAGTTTTTTGGTCTGATATTATTGAACTGTAGGGCAAAAATGCAAACATATGCCTTTAAAGTAAATCTAAAACTCACGTCAGCTTTTGCAAACTTCTATTCCTTGTATCAAGACCGCTTTGTCTGTTCATGGGCCACTAAAATAGATCCATATGCACTCTCAAGAAAGTTTTTTTTATCCACAAACAAAAAAGGTGTATTGTGCTGCAGTGCAGCTGTCAGTGAGGTTTCACTTCTGGGCAGCATTTTTTGATCAAAGGAACCAATCTCTGTTGCAGAATCCTCTGTGGTACAGAGTGAACCCTGAGAAGTCAAGGTGAGAGTGAAAGTGGACCCTCTTGACTTCTTCCCGGGTTTCCCGCCTCTTGGAGAGAGAGGGCGTGATAAAGCAAAGAGAGAAAGAGAGAGGGTGTGTGTGTGAGAGAGAGAGAGAGAGAGAGAGAGAGAGAGAGAGGAGATGGAGGGGTTTGCTTTTCACCGCTCCAAAAAAAAAGAAAGAAAAAAAAGAGCAATGAATGAGTGACTGGCTGAATGAATGAGAGGCGGGCCGGGGCTGAGAGGGGCTCTGGCCCTGTGGATCAGCAGAGGTTAACTCGGCTTCTTCAGGAGGATGAAAAGGGAAAAAACGGATTGAGCTTTAAAGAGGAGGACCCCCTGCGCCCGGGGCGGGATCAGACAGGATGATTTATTAGTGTGTGTGTGTGTGTGTGTGTGTGTGAGAGAGAGAGAGAGAGAGAGAGAGAGAGAGAGAGGAGGTGGCGTTTGTAAGCATCCAAAAGCTGCAGCGCAAACGCAGCATCCAAAAGTGCTGATATGCACGGCATGAGGATGGATTCGGATTCCAGTTTCCAGAGAGAGAGAGAGAGAGAGACCTTTACTTCTTGAACGACACCCATATATTAGGACATGTACCCAACACCCGTTTTTACGCATTCTCGGTGCGCATTTGAACGCAATTATTTGGGCGTGCACAGAGAAAAAGCTCCAAAACAGCTCTTGTTTTTTGGTTTTAACGCTTGGAAAAATGCTTAAACTCACTCTCAGTGTTCATGTGCTATGTGAAAAAAATAAAAAAACAACACAGCCGCACGAGCGAGATACATTAGGAGTTTAAAGTGTAATGGACATGCGCACGCCGTCGTTTTTGCGCTATTTTAATGTTTCACTCGCGTTTTCCTTTCATCAAGTGTGCAATATAAATAAACACTTGTCTTGTTTAACATATTACACAAGCGGCCTCTGTGCTCTGTCACACGAGCGTCATATAATCCACTCATTTTTCCGTCCCACCGGACAACACTTGCCACACAGGCCTACAGTAGGCTGCCCTCTTTTTTTTTTTTTTTTTTCCTGCAGCAGAATGGCCGCACATGGCGCTGAAGGCACCGCTTTATGCCCAAGTGCCTGGTTACAGCGTTGCACTAGTTTGCTCACACAAGAGAGGGGGCACAAGACAAACACTAAACGTCATGCAGTGCGGTCAGAGAGTAAACAGTGTCGGGATTGTAATCTCTTTTTGGGGAGAAAATAGGGCTGTTGTGTCTTTAAGAGGGGCTGCTGGTCCCTCATCGCAGCTGCTGGCGTGTGTGTGTGTGTGTGTGTGTGAGAGAGTGTGATAGAGGACAGCGGAGATTCATTACTTAAGCAGTACAATGGACATTTATCACCCCGTGGTGTTATTCAAATTCAGTACCAAGCGAGGACCTTCTCCACTCCTCTCTCTCCGCCTTGCGTCGCGGCCGCAGCGCGTATTGTTGGAGGAGCGGCGCAAAGAAAAAGCCAGGAGGGCAGAGAGACATGCATCCAGTGAGCCAGTCAGTCAGTCCGAGAGACCCGTGAAGGAAGGATGGACGGAAGGGAGGCAGGCGAGAAGGCAGGCAGGCAGGAGCGTCTGCCCGGAGTGTACCGAAGCCTCCTCTCCTCTTCTGCTCCTCAGTCTCCTTTTTTTTTCTTTTTCTTTTTCTTCTTCGTCTTCTTCTTTTTTTTTTTTTTTTGTCACCATCCACCGCTGCTCGCTGGGGGGCATTTTGGACCGAGATCCGAGAGAACGCACGTCGTGGGAACTGAACCAAGGACGCACCAACGGGAACTAAAAAAAAGGGGTTTCCTTATTTGTTCTGTTAATATTCCGACTCAGTCGCCAGCGATCAAACTAAACGCTCCAAGCCTCTCTCCTCAAATAGGATCTTTTTTTTTCTTTTTTCCTCTCTCTCCCTCCCTCTCTTTATTTATTTATTTATTTTTTAGCTTTAACATCCGTGTAAAAGCCTTTGTGCATCCTGAGGCACCAGAACTGAACAGTCTTTCCCTAAATCGATGACAGTACACAGGTGCAGAAATGGCGAAACGTTTTGCTGGCGCTCTCACCTCGGACTTTAAAAAAAAAATGAAAAGAAGAAAGTCTAGCTGAGCTTCTATCTTTCTTTTCTTTTTTCTCCTCTTTTAAAAAAAACAACAACAATATTTTCCTGTCTTTTAATTTTTGAGGCACTTTCTCGAAAGTGAGACTCGCCGGTGAACCAAAAGGAGATGACATTTTTTACTTAAAGATGCAGCGGCCATCAGCCATCTTAAGAGGCCCAGAGACGTGGACGAGACTTGGGGGTTAACTTTACAACTAGCAACTAGCGTTAAGGCATGAGGAGGGAAGGAAGTGGGGAAATAGGCGAGCAACAGTGTAAAGAGTGACAAAGTGGCTGCAACAATGCCTCCTTAGCATTATCCAAAAAAAAAAGAAGAAGAAATAAATACATTTTTAAAAAAAAGGATTGGACTGCTAGATGGTGACCAGTCCAGACTCAAGGGAGCGTGCTCCAGCGTTTTGGAGATGTTCTAGTTTGGAGGAAAGTTGCAACACAGGCTGTGTTTTAATATTTCTCATCGTAAATAAATACCTAGAGGTCTATTTTTTGCTGCAACAGCTCGGTTGGAATTGCACAGTGGGAAAGACGACTTTTTTATTTTATTTTTTTTTTTCAAAGGAGAAGGCGAATCAGAGACTCTGCTGAGCAATGAGAATGTCAAAAAATAACGCACAGTGCTGCAACTCCCGGTCTTGCAGGGGGGCACAGGGGGTAAAGAGGAGAGTTTTGGGGGGTGTGAGACGCAGCTCACGCTGTCAAAAGGGCATTTAGGCAGCCGCAGCAGGTGCAGCCATGAGGCCT
The DNA here is from genome assembly GCA_900302685.1 of Spondyliosoma cantharus. Classification (NCBI taxonomy): domain Eukaryota; kingdom Metazoa; phylum Chordata; class Actinopteri; order Spariformes; family Sparidae; genus Spondyliosoma; species Spondyliosoma cantharus. The sequence goes on along the minus strand of OMLP01040315.1, from coordinate 5,009 downwards.
ACACAGAAACTGCTCGTGTTCACTTGTGAATGAAATAACCAAATGCTTAATTTCTCCTTCTTCTTCTTCTTCTTCTTCTTCTTCTTCTTCTTTTTCTTTATTCTTAACCCTGGCAGAGGACACACGGGGTCTTTAGCGACTGATTGTCCAAACGCAATTCTTGAGTAAACACAAATTCAACCCCAAGAATTGTGTATGGACATCTGTTGCTGCAGACTCACATTCATCACTGCTGTGTTTGGCCAAACGCCACACCGAGAGCGTAGGCCTCCGAGCCCACAAAGGGAGGCGACAGAAAAGGGCCTTTAGACCGGGTTTGTGTTTGTGTTAACTGTCTCAGTTTCAGGTGAGACTGGAGCCCACGCTCTGCACGTTGTGGAGCAGAAGGACGCGGCTCAGGGGCCAATCAAAGCGGAAGGACACCGTCCCCTGCCTCGCGTTTGACGTGTTTTTTCGGGGTCGTGCGTCGCGGTGGGCCCGATTGGTATTTACACTTTGTCGAAGATCTAATCAAGGCTGTTTGTTTTAAATGGCAAATATCGAGCGGAGGCATCGATGTATCGACTGTGTTTGGCAAATAGTAGAAAGCAGTAAGTTGAGTGCTGACAGAGGGGAGGCCTGCATGCAGCACAGATTGTGGACAAGATGAGGGGGGGGGAAACTGGACCTGTCTGAGACACATGGACTGATGGAGGAGGAGAACGGACGAGGCGGATCAGATGAATAAAAGAAGATTTCGTTAAAGGCTGCATTTGGCTGCAAAACAGTTCAATTATTGCTGATCATTTATTCATGTGTGAGGAGCACAATTAGAGGCTGTTAAGGCAGATCCTAAAGTGCATCCTACAGGATGTTCTTTACTTAAAACGCATTTTTGATTTTTTTTAAAAAACGCGTTTAGTGCTTTTGAGGCAAAATCAAAGGCGGTGTGTTAAATGTCAAGGTGTGAGAGCAGAGAGCAGAGGAGGCCTGACGCTGCCAGATCTCTGGAGCCAAACAGCGTCACTGATAAATCACGTGGGACACTCTCTGCTCCATTACACGCGTTTTAATCTCTTTATTTTTTTTCTAAATTTCTTTATTTTAAAACCAGCGATTTCACTTCTCAACAATAATTAAAAGAGGGTTCTTTAGAAAATAAATACGTTATTTACCATATAAGATCATTTTTATTCATTAAAAACAATCAAAACGATTGAAGTTTTAATCGGATAATGGAAAACATACACAAGACAATACCTTTAAAATTTCAAATAGCTTTTTTAAAATTGTCAGTTGTCGACCTAACGTTTGGTACAAAACAACACCACACGCGCGCGCGCGCGCGCACACACACACACAGCCAACGTGTGTGTTATTGTTGTTGTTGTTGTTGAACACTAAAGCCTAACCTTTCTTAATGCATCGTCTCTGCACAAATTGACTCTGTTGGGCTTCCGTCCCCCTCTCTATTATTTTACAGAACATGGGCAGCCAGTAAATCACCAACTCGCACATGAAATAATCTTTCTAACTAATATTTCCTGCACACATGCGTGTTTCTGCCAACACAAACAGCTGCACAACAGGGACGTGTTTCCCACAAGCAGCTCATTTAAAAAAATAAAATAAATATCCAGCATGCTGTAGAGCTGAGTGTTCAAAACCTTTTTGATTGTGGCTGAAAGAATTAGCTTGAGGCTTAAAGAAACCACACGTTATTAGGTACTTGAACGTGTTTTTTTGATTCAATATGAGCTTGCATGTTGCTAACCCAACTACTGACACGTTCACGTGCAGCCAAACATGCAGTGGGACCGAGCACTGGATTCACTGCAGGGAAACTGTGGGTGCAGTAGTTGCTTTTTAAGATTGTGACACAAAAGAAAAGCGTGCAGGTTTAATTTATTACTCAGATTACACGAGAACGTGCACAAAAAAGGTCTAATTAACCGAGCAACCGTTCAAATTTCGTCTACATAATCGAAATAGGAGGAGTAAATACACGTCTTCACTTTAATAGGTGCACGTTAGTTTTGCTCCTTTTCGCTATATGACAAACTAATTCTGTCAGCCTGATAGATAAAATAAAAAAAACACAAAATGAATGTTATTATGTGAAAATCATCGTCTAGCAGCTTATTTTTTATGGGCTGGTGTTCACCTTTTGACGCTGCACTGTTCAGAGTCTTTATGATGCTGATGCTGATGCTGATGGTGAGGCCAGGTCCACTCTCTTCACCACCATCATCAGCATCACTCCTGTTGCAGTCAGTCAGTCAGTCAGGCAGTGTGCAGGCCCAGGAAATAGTCCCTGCAGGATCTCCAGTATTATCCAGTATCTCCCCAACAAACCTAATCCTTGGGGGGAGTCTCAGACATTTAAAAACAACTGATTACACGTTTAAAAAAAAACACAAACTTTTGAAGATTGATGCTCTTCATCTTCACGTTAAGTCTAAATAATTTGATGATGGGAAATGAAAAAAAATGGCGGCAGTTTTTTTTTTTTTTTGTGTGTGTGTGTGTGCTTTTTTTTTTTTTTCGTTGATCATCTCCACTCTCCCTCGTTCCTCTCTCACACCCTGTCAGTGTCCCAGGCCTGCCCTGGCTGACACCCTGCTCCACTCTCCCCTCTCTCACCCCCTCGCAGCCTCATTAGCATTTCCTTTCTGCCGGCCATTATCGCTCGGTTTCCCGTTGCAAATCGGACTCCACAACCGAGAAAAGGTTTTAGGTCGCCCCGGGCGCTCTGGGGAGGGCAACCCGGAGGCTAGACCTCGACCTCCCGCAGTGGTCCTGTAGTTCACACCCCACCCCACACACACACACACATCCTCCAACCCCCCATCTTCTTATGAATATTCCAGCTGAGCGGGGCTATAGGATGGTAAATAAAAAAAAATCCCCCCTCTAGTCTCGTCTAATCATCCTAAAACTGCAGTGTGATCACAGAGCTGGGCTTAAATCGATCAGATATAGGCTCTCACCAGGAATTATAGAGGCGAGATGTGACATGCTGGTTGGGAGCAGCGTCTGGAGGCAGGCCTCAGTGAGCCGGACCGCCTGGTTCGGATCCCTCGAAGCCAAATCTGGAGTTTATGGCGACGTTTTAAAGTGTAGAGACACACAGGGTGGGTGTGGGAATTATGAAAGAATAATATTTACACCGGAGAACAAAAATCAGAACTTAGACGTCAGGAAACATGTGAGAGTAGAATGAATTACAAACAACTATTTATCGCATAATTAAAAAAAACAAAAAACAAAACTCTTAATTTAGAAAGAGTGTAAGAATGACATTTTCTTAATTCAATATGCATTTAATTCGTTATTTTCCCATAGTGCTTACAACTAAGAATACACTCCCTCCCGTCAGGAATGAAAATGAAATCAATAAAAAATAAAAAATAAAAAAATAATTAAGAGAATTGCAGAAATTATAAAAAAGGGACTAGAAACTATTATTTTTTTTTGAAAAAGTGTTTAATCCTGTACTCATTTTGTGAGGAAAAATAGCAGAAGCAATAAGAATAAAAAATATTTTCAGCAAAACATTTTCATTAACATGAATCTCCAAATACCAAAAAAACAACTTATTTGACAACACTTTATTTTAACCCCTAATGAGCACTTCCAAGCACTTAATAAACATTAATAAACAAATTATTCATAACACACTAATGTAATGTAAACTAACAATTATTATTTTTCAATTGATGATTAATCTGACGAATATTTTCTCGACTAATCGATTAGTTGTTCGGTCTATAAAATGACAGATGGATTCACAGATTTCTGAGACCAGAGACAGAGCCAGTATCACATTAATGCACATCAAGAAATGAAATGAATTACATTCAAATAATGCACAATAAACGTAATCATTGATTCTCACAGATGACCTAAATCATGTAAGAATACAGACTTACATGTGAGCCTGATATGAAATCACTGAGACATTTTGGTGTCTGACTAAGGTTTATTTTCCAATTTTTTCAATTACTCTGTAGATGATTTTTTCTCTTAATCGATTACTTTTTTGGTTTGTAAATTGCCATAAAATGGTGAAAAAGTGTTGATCAGCGTTTCCAAAAGCACACAACGTCCTCAAATGTCTTGTTTCGTCCACAAACCAAAGATATTTATTTTACTGTCAAAGAGGAGCAAAGAAACCAGAAAAAAATGTAACAAGCTAGAATCAGAGAATTTTGACTTTTTTCCCCCTTAAAAAAATACTCAAATCAACTAATGGATTATCAAAATAGTTGCCAAATAGTTTAATAGTTTTGTTGCTGCTCTAATATAAACAGATACAATGAAAACAGTAGAACACATTTGTAATCACATGAATTGTGTCTTAATAGAAGCAGTTTTATTCTTAGGCAAATACATTTACGAAAACTTGAGAAACATCTTCATATCTGCTTAAAACAACGTCACTGTGTGTTCTGAACCATTCAATAAATGTTGATACACTGCTAAGAAATGCTAATGAAGGAGGGGGGTTCCAGTAAAGTTGACCATTTCTGTTATATTCTGGTGAACTGAAGGTCACTGTCGACCACCACGATAAGGTCATTTAGTCTTTCAAAGTCCCACATGCAGGAGAGGATGCAGGAAGATGAAGGTCTTTGCGCTCGCACCTGTGAGTTGACCAACGCAGGCAGAGCTTCATATGAGTGCCCTTTAAAAAAACGCCCGGCTTCATTAAAAAGAAAAATGTTGGTATTTACACAAACGTCCACACAATTCCTGTCTCACACTTTCCACATTTTTTTTCTTGGTAACCGTCTCTGAAACCCGACATCAATCACCTCAGATGTCACGGAGCAGGCTGACACATCCGCAGCGTCCAATGGGGCGATGTGTTGTCGAGATGTTGGGGGTGGTGTGTGTGTGTGTGTGTGTGTGCGTGCGTGCGTCTGTCTGTCTGTACAAGAAGACATTATTTGCTCTTTTTCCTGACATTTTTATCTTTTTATTTAGAGCATGCAGATAAAGATTATGGCACTTGCTGGAGTCACAGA
>OMLP01040313.1:0-10905 GCA_900302685.1 Spondyliosoma cantharus | reverse complement strand
GGCTCGGTCACGGCCAACGGACAGTCCGGATACGGTGATCCGCGATGCGGGAGTGACCAGCGGGGACACCTGCACAAACAAGTCTCTTACAAACACTCCACTGTGCACCAGTTGATGAACAAGCTATTTACAATGTGACAACGTTGAAGTTATTTATCTTTTTATTGTTCTGTTTTTTATTGTTCTTTAAATTTTTTAAATTACAAGGTTTTTAATGTTGTTATTTATATTTTTAAAATTCTACGTGAACACTGGCTTTTTTTTCAGTAGAGCACAATTTTCCAAAGGTCTTTTGATGTGAGGACATGCAGTAGAGGCAGCATTTGAATAGCCAAAGTCAATGCTGAGCACTGGCCTTATAATGTGGGTTAATGGTAATGTGACAACGTTGAAGTTATTTAGTTATTTATTGTACTGGCTTTCATTATTATTTATATTCATATTTTGAAAATTCTAATGAAATAAAAAAATGTTTAGATTTCGTAATTTTTTGTCAGATTATTTATAACATAATGGTGATGAATGCTGGTTGAAGGGCCCCGGGGATTTTTTTTGCCTATGGCCCCAACAGACTCTAGCAGCGCCACTGAATGCGTCTAATGGGTTTACACTGGAGTAAGTTTAAAGCCTGCTGCGTCTCATACAGACACTGAACGGTACTTTCTGTGTCTGTCAAAATACTACATTCCTGCAGAAGCGGAGGCTGCACTTTCAGGGCCGCAGCTTCAGGACCCTAGTTTAATACTTTTCGTTATAGTTTTGAGGGTTTATTCCACCCAAATACTATTTTGTGATTATGTATAATGTCACGGTCCTATTGTGGCAGTCAGGGTTTTTGTTGTTTTTTGTACTTTCCCCCGTCTGTCTTCCCCCCTCTCTTCTCCTTCACCTGCTCTTGTTTTTCCTGTGTGTGTGTCTGTGTGTGTGTGTCTGTACCTGTGGGCGTGGCAGCAGTGTCGGCAGTAGCGGAGAGGCGCACCTGCAAGTCATCCTACTCATCATCCTCTGCTATACAACGCCTGTCTCATCTCCACTCCAGCACCAGATTGTTCCGCCACATACGGTGACTAAATCAGTGCCTCTAGCTATTGTGTTTAGCTTCATGTTCTAGTATATATATTCTAAGTTCCACGACCCTTATCGTGTATGTCCTCTGTGAGCTCATTCTACATGAGCTTGTCATCTCATGTGATTTTCTTTGTTCTACTTTGTGTGCAGAACGTCCAGCGCCTCTCCACTCTGGCTTCCTGCTAACTCGGGTCCTACAAATGTGGTCCTGAAAGTGCAATCCTTAAAGTGCAGCCTCCTCTACAGCAGCTATACCCTACTCATCTGTCATGCCAAGGGATGTGACAAAACTAAAATATTGGGCAGCCTGAGATTGAGACTGGGCTGACTATGCATGTGCATATTTAAATACAAAATTATTGTTATCATGTTGGTAAATGGGATTTGACAATCACATACTCATGACATACCTTTAATACATTCTAGTCCAATATAACTACGATCTACAAGCTCTGAAATTAGTTTAATCTTACACAAGAAGTGTACCTTATAACATTCATAAAGGTATGATTTTACTTAAGGGCTGTTCTGCTGCATCTGATTGCAAAGATGAAGTTAATTAACTGGTAAATCAGTGTAGTTGTAGTCAGACTCTACTAAACAAAGCCAAAGGAGATGCCATGGTACCTGAGGGGGCCATCAGTACACACCTTTGCAGTTCCTAGATTTTGGACTTGACCTAAAACAGACCTGTGGAAAATACACCCAAGCCCAATATGCATAAAGGTTTGATTGAAAATGTAACACAGCTTAGACCTCAAAATAATTACACCCAGGGCATCCCTTAACAGAAAGAACAAACCAACACTAGCAGTAGCATGATGTTCCGACAATTAATGAGCAGTATGAAAGGATATTATTCTTCCTGCACCTTGAGTTCACACCTTCATGTTTAAATACAAATAATATATCTTATGCTCATGTAATATTTTTGTTGACTGCTAAAAGGGAAAATTTACCATATTTGCAGAGAAAAACACACTCACCTGTGAGCACGGGTAAACCTCTGTACAACACACAGTTGTACTGCAGTAACAGACGTCCTTGTGCTGCTGCCTGTTGATTGTACAGTAGTGTCCTGTGTTTTATATTCATTGACCCACTCTCACCTTAGGCTGCTGACATTCGGACCCGTCCATCGTCCACAGGGTTAGAGGCAAAACGGGCAGGCCTGCGGGGCAAACCCATAGCAGGAGGTGGGTGTTGTGGCTGAAGGACGGCCAGCTTTACCTGTGTGCATTAGCTGGCTGGAGAGTAGGCATGTGCTTCAAGGCAGTGTAAACAAACAGGGTAAAACATTTCCATATAGCTCTCAGAGGAACAGCATGCTGCCTGTCTACCAAAATACTTCCACAGTGTCCAGCAGGATAACAACAGTGTGTGACAGTCAAACACACAAATATTTATAGTGCCTTTCCTCATGTGGGTATACTGATCTATACATACACTTACACACACATCTGTAATATACACAGACACACTTTTATTGACTGTTGTTTAACAGCCTGAATGCTTCTCAACATCAAAAGAATTATTCATTTTTGCAGGGAATTTAACCTGCTCCCTTCCACCTTTAGAGGCCAATTAGTACCTGTAGTGTAATGAGGCTCGACAGCATGTGGATGTTGCACATAATTAACACAAATGGCATTAGGCAACTGCACGACACCAGGCTGCATGTGGTGCAGCTTCTCTGTGAAAAACTGAAGTAAGTCAGTCAGGTTGACGCAAGCCTGTGCTGGATCACATTAGCGTAACCAATTCACAAACAGTGGAATCGAGACACGGAACAGATCACATTGACTTTTGTCTGACAGGCTGCGGGTGAGTGAGTCCGTGTACAGATTTGTCAGACTACTGAGCGATGTGTGTGAGTCTGTACATTGTGTGTGTGTGTGTGTGTGTGTGTGTGTGTGTGCTTGTGTGTGTTTGTGTTTGAGGTCCATGGAGAGGTGGTGTGACTGTGCTGACATGTGTCCGACAGTGTGGCTCGCTCCTGGGCCTCTCTCTCACACTCCACTGGCCTGGCTCCCCTGAGCTCCATGCATAATGCAGCGGGCCAGAGACATCGCCCTGCATGATAATGTGCGTGTACATGCCTGCTGCGTGTTGTGTGTGACAGCAGGGGGGAGCTAGCTGGCATGGCTGCTCAGCAAAACAGTGTGTGTGTGTGTACAGTCAGCATGTAATCCACATCAACGTATGTACTGACAGTGTACCAATGCATTTTTATTCAACATACAGCAGGCGTGTAATATTAAACCAAAACATATGAGAAAAGTGATGCACATGTCAGAGCTACATATGGTCACAGGTCTGAATATAAATCAATACAGCTCTCAAAATTCAGTCTTCACCAGTAACTTTGTCTCTCAAAGTGGTTTTAACCCAAATCATAATGTTTTCATAAATCTTACCAAGTGGTTTTCTTGTCTAAATCTGACCAACATGGAACCATATGACAAAGGTCCGGTTTGAGATTTACTGTTATGCTCAAAAGTATCTATTACTATATAACAGTCAAGTCATTTGGGGTCATTTTTGAAGTTACCCTTAAACCTTGTTTTCTAATGTGGAAGGAGAATTCATTTTCTTGGACATTTCTGATTCATTACTTTAAAAAAAAGGAGGAAATGTGAATGATAATTTTTTTTATTTCCTAATTAAATACTAAAACACTTTTGTCAACAAGTATCAAATCTGAGCTAAAAGCAATGAAATTGGTGCTGAATCAAATCACATCACCAATGCTGAACTGCAGTATATGGTATCATTACACACTGATGAAAAATGGTGCCTTCACTGAGAAACAAAGGAACAATTATCCCTGAATAAAGCCTACACCCAAGCTGAGAAAACAGCAGCAGGACTCGAATACCATTTCTCTCCACTCCACATCCAAAAGTAGTGACTGTGGTCATTATGGCTATATATAGTTGTGCTGCTTGTGGCCTTCATTAGGTCTCTCATTTTGTGGTAGTAAAGGGCAGTGTGGCTCCTCCACGCTGCCCTTTTACTCTGTGGCACCATGGAGCTATATGCAAAGGAGGACCCTGACTCTCCTAATAAAGGCCTTAATTTGGGCTGGAGGAGAGATGAGCTGCCAGGCCTGATTCACACTGTAATTGTTATGGCATCATTATGGAATGTCCTTTTGTAGATAGTTGGGAATAATTTAATTCTTGGTTGAGGGGTCAGATATGCATAAGCCAAAAGAGTTGAAGGGTACTCTACCCCATTCGAGTCCATGTTTCAAGTCTGGCTGACATGTCCCCAGTGTCGGATTTGACATCCGAGGCACTAAGTAGGCTGGCAAAGTGCCCCTGGCATCAGGGCACCCAGATGGACGTGGCTTGACCATGATCAAAGCTCAGACACTGTCCTCCATCACCCTGAAGGACACAACCACAGGCGCCTGGTCTTCCCCCCAAATCTTGAGCCCACTTTCTTGTCTGCCTTTACACACAGCAGCAAAACAGGGAAAGAAAAACACTTGAAGTTTTTATAAATTTAAGCCAAAGCAACATCAAAAATCTGATATAAAAGCAAAAGTAGGAAAGCAGGCTAGACTGTGTGTTTCAGAGATATCAATAGTCTGGTATTGTCTCAGGCAAGAGGAGGAGGCGGGGCAGCGGATCAGAGAGCTGTGCCCAGTGAGGGCTCAGTCTGCTGGGGGCAATGCTTCTGGCAAACCCCCTTACCCCTGCTCTGACCTGGAGGATGCCCCGGCCGCTCCACGCTCCAAACACAGTGGGACGAGAAGCCGCACTGAATACCAACCAGCTGCTAGCTTCTCAGGAAGCTGAGCACAACACAAGTGAAAAACAATACAGGAGTGAACTGCTGTCAATGTGGGATTTTGAACACTACAGAAAAATATGTGGATGAAATGATTTGAATGCATGATAGAAACTAAAGCACCCACAGAACTGTCTGGAAGAGGAGACAGGCTTATCCCTACCAACATTCAGTTGGTGACAGTTTCCCACTCTGTCCATAGTGCGAAGGATCTGATACAAGCTGATTCCTTGCATCGACATGCAGAGCGGCTCCTTATAATATGTCATGTCAGTCATTTGGGTTGAGTCATGGGGAATGGCAGCGACAACCTGTACCCAGGTGTCTGAGCCTGACTCATTGCATTATTAGCATGGTCCTAGACTGTCTTAACAAGAAAGACTACGAGCACTCAGCTCTGCCATGATGCAGCCCTCCCCTGCTCCAGAGGCCCCCTGCAGCAGCCAGAACACCCCTGACCTGTGGGCTCTGCACTTCCTGAAATGCCACATGGCTCTGGAGACCTTTCGACCACGCTGACTTGTATAAAGAATCAATCACCCACTTGCTGTCTGGCCCGCTGGGTCATCTCACCGCCAGATCCACAGCCATTGACAAGCTGGCTTATAGTAAAGCAGCTTTGCAGAGGGGCTCTGTCTTTAACCACAAGATCAACCAGCCATGTCACTGCTGTCGAGTGAAAAGCCAAGAGCAGCAGTCTTGTTTTCGTGACACTGCAGTTTTGATGTATTTTTAATGTTTCATATACCCTACAGGTCAATGTAGTTTTCGTCAATACACATCTGCAATGTATAGATCAGCTGCAATGTATAGACGAGCATGTAACTGGATAAAAACAAATTCATGCAGGACTTTTAAAAAGCAGTGCAGCTTTACAGATGCTTTACGGAGAATCTATTGTCAGAAATGGAATATATGCCATGATGTTTTCATGTAATTTTCATTGAAACCAAGAATTGTATTTTCATAACCAGTGTTTCAGTTATAATCTGAGCTTGAAGAGACTTTAAAATGATTAATGTTATGGTTGGAGGGGAATTAATAATAACCTATTTCCATGTTTGTGAGAGAGAAAGAAACAGTGTAGCCCCTGGTACATCCAAAGTGCTTATCGGCTGACAAGTCTAACAAGTCCAGGCAAGTGAATGAAAGAGCCAAAGGAATGTTCCTTCCCCCAAAAAGGCCAATCGCAGTATGTGTCATTCAACCGCCATCTCTGGCATTACAGAATTCTTTATTCTAAAGGTCCTAAGTGTTCTTTATTCTTTCTTACAATGTCTCTACTACATCCTGCTCTTCTTCTGAACTGTCCATGTGTATGATGGTACCACACTCAGCAGCATCAGGTATGGTATGGTATACCATATAAGAATATGGTATTCTTTTGGAAAACATCTGTCTTTTAGCCTATTTGAATCATTAACATAAATACTACTCATATTACAGTGAAACAGTGAAAAATGTGTTATTTGTGAAAAAGTGGTTTTTGGTAATTTACTGTATAATAGTTTGAGTTTGTTGGTTTGTAATTTCCTGTTTAATTCTGATGTTCTGCCCTCATGTTTTCATTTCCTCCCTTCTGCTCACATCATTCCTGGTTTGTACTTTGCTTTTTGGTTGTACTTTGTTTAGCTTTTGTGTTTGGTCTTCGGATTTTGGTATTTTAAGATTTTGGATTTTATGGTATGGATGTCAGCTTTTCTTATTAAAAGCTCACCTTTTATTCAGTTCTTGTCTGTGCGTGTCTTGCGTCTGGGCCCCATTCTGTGTATCCCAAAAATATTAATGATTACATTCATGGGAGAGCGGACCTCTCCTTCCAGAAGCTCAGTTCCAACCCTGTTTGTCACTGTAGAATTAGTCTCTTACGTGTACGGTGGGTCCTCTTCCACGGAGTCCGTCCTGATCCACCACCACGTTTCTACAATTGCCCAGAACAGAAAAAAACAAAACAAAAGAAAAACACTTTCAGAAGATCCTTGGCCACCACAGGTTCTCCTACATGCTTGGAAGAATCGGGAAGGGGGGTATTCAGCTGGTTTTGATCTGCACCTTCTAAATCGTTCAAGCTGGAACTTTAAAGATTTGTCTCTAAGCAAACATGTCAAATACCAAAAAATAAAATAAAATATAGTACCAAGCAACAGTTAAGTTGCATCAACAAACTTTGTTTTTGTCACAACTAAATGAGTTAAAAGACGATGATTGTAATGTCTTCAAGCTTGACACTTTACAAAGGTGGCAGGGTCTGCCACATATAAATAAAGCAAAAGAGTATAAATTGTGTCCTTTAAGGTCAGTTTGTTTATTCAGTTTTGTTTAGGCAGAAAAAAAATCAGTCAATCAAGATCTCCTGTTTAAAATGTCTAGAATATAGAAGTCAATGTTAGTTATTTTTTTGCTCATTTTGGCCTATGAAAGTGTACAAGTAAATTAAAAATCGCAAAGTATTAATATTGGCCTTTAAACATTTGCACTGGTCAAATCAATAGAATTTGGTGTTCAATAAAAACTTTTCAACTAAGGGGAAAGACAAAAAAGGTATAGCATTTGACATTTTGTACTTTGATGACAAGAATGGAATTATGGGTATACCGCTGAATACTTGGTATGGCAACGATTATTTACTAGGAACTTTAATCCAAAACTATCCATTGGTACAAGCTTTCAGACCCCCTATTGGTCGAACTCTCTGTAGCACCTCTCCATTACCACATCAACTAACTTCACCCTCGTTTCCCCTCCCATAGAGCCCCGACCTCAACGCCCCCACATGGCCCAGCTCAGGAGGAGAGCAACCCACTCTTGTGGACTTCACTGAACTCCTCTGCCCCACCTCCTTCCCTCCAATCCTCCATCACTCCCTCTTGCTCTTCTCTCTCCTTCTCCTCCACCTCCTCTCGGCTCCCACCTCTGCCTAGCTGCATCGATTTCATGTTTGGGCTGCCCACATTGATTTTCATGCAGGTCCATGGATCATAACGCTGCTTCCTCTATCTCAGTAGTACAGTGGGAGGCAGGGAAAATCGTCTTTGACAGTTGCTTCACAAAGATGCAGCAAAACGCCCCTGCAGCCCCACTTTCACCCCAGCTTGCTCTTTCCAGTACCTTCTGTACTGCTTCCCTCCCCACCTAAACCTGTTTCCTATCCCTCTACCATCTGCCCTTCAACACCAGCACCCTCTCCAGAGTCCACACCCTCTCACCGGCTTATGGTGGGCATCAATTGTAGTGGAGTGATAAAAGATCAGGGAAGCGTTCACTTTAAATGTGGCTTCTGAGCACACTTTTGTTCACAAAGTGGACTAGGTCTGTAACATTTATGACAGTTAAGTACTCACAGACAAAACAATCAATCATAATCATGAATTAACTATTATATGTATATATTCATATTTATATTATTTCATTATGCTGGTATTTAATTATTTTTTTTATTTTTATATATTTGGATCTGGATTTAATCTATACTTCTTCATTTGCTTGTAAATGTAAAGGGCTGTGGGTCTACTAGCCCTCTCAAATATTAAAATTAAAAGACTGAGACTTTTCAAGATGTGTAAAGCTGGCCTGGTCCCAAAATGTGTAATAATTTACACAGTCAATAAATCCTTTCTGATATATACCTAATTGAAAACAATACAAAAACAACATTAAATGCTTCAACACTCTTGTGCTTAATTTGAATTTGATGGTAGCAACATGTTTCACACCAATTAGGACGGGAACAATAAAAGAAAGTTGTGAAGTTGTGGAATGCTCCAAAAACACCAGTTTTTTTTTCTTTTCTTTTTTTTTAACATTTTACAGGTTAACAGGTTAATTGGTAACAGGTGACAGTATCATGATTTCGTATGGAAGGGGCATCCTCAAAACGCTTTGTTGTTCACAAGCGAGGATGGGGTGAGGGTCACTACTTTGTCAAACACATGACTGTAAGGAGATTACAACAGGAACACATCGTAAAACTGCTTTTTTCACTGAGCAGTTTTTTTGCAAATGTTGCATTCTGTACTATTCTCAACTATTTTAAAACAAGGGTTGAGAGTGACCATGTACAGTAAAAATGTTGTCGTTGAAATGTACAACGAAGCAATCCATTCATTCACTGTAGCCAGTGGAATACGATGGCTGCCTGGAGAATGAAAAATGTTGGAAAAAAATCAAAAACTCACTGTATACCTTGGGAAATTGTAGAAATAGAGTAGAAGTTTCAACCGAATATGCAAAATCACTGGAATGCTCTTCTATTTTGGAATGGGATTTCTCTAGCCATTTCTGTTATTTGTGTTAAATGACATTCGAGAACCATTTGTTTTAAGTAATGCCTCCATCCCTACAGTCTCCTGGCATCTCCCGGGCCTACAACCCAGCAGATGAGAAATGTCTTGTCTCTATCATTGTTGTGGCTTTACAAACGTGTAAGTGTACGAGTGCGCAGCAGTGACCTGAGGAAGTGGCAGAAATGTCACACACGTCATTTGTGCAGCAGTAAAAAGCCCAGCTGTCTGGGGAGCCATCGATCGGACAAGTTGTTACAGAGGAGCAGAGGCAGGAGGAGGCCGTCAGGAGTGTGACACTGACAACAGCTGGGGATCACTCTCTCTCTCACACATCGTCACTGTCTCCCTCACATATCATGTTGCCCTCTCCCACTTTCCCTATCTCTGCTTCTTCTTTCTCTCTCCCTCTCTGTCTTTTGGTTCACTTTCTACTTCCCTCTTTCTACTCCTGCCTCCAAGCTTTGACACTCACCCTTGCTCTATCTCTCTCTTTCTCTAGCTCCCAGCTCTAACCTTTCTCTCTTCTTCCTTTACCTCTCTCATTCTCTGCCTTCTTCTCCACTCACTATTCTCTCTATTCACCTCCTTTCTAGACCTGAATTCTCCTCTTTTTCCCTAAATTATCGTCACTGCCTCTTTCTTGACCTCCCAACTACTCCTCATTTGGTCTATTCTTCTCTCTTTTTGCCCCTGTAGTCTCAATTCTTTGGGGTTTTCCAAACACAGTTCTCAGTAAATGTGGTCATATTACAGAGAGTAACTTAGAAAATGCTCCTTTCTGAATTCTGAATCACGTGGCATGGTCACATGACTAGCAGGTAAGCAGGGAGTGATTAAAGTTCATCAGTCTCAGTAGAGACCCCCTTGACATTTGCAATACTCAGCCTCACTGCACTTAATCTGTTGATAGCCAAATGCCAGTGTTCAGGAGTCTTAAAAAGGACCAGGCCAGCAATGGTTTTCTACTGTTATTTTAACTTTTTGTTTGTTTGTTTGATTCTCAATCCTTTCCCACCAGATTTGTTGGGTCCTATTCCCCATTATACTGACATTTGAGGCTTACCTTTAGTAGTCTAGGCTAGGCTGGTACCATATTGGATGGTAGCTTCATTAAATGCAGGTCACTTTCCTCTCTTTATATATATCAAGTATGTATATCAAGTGAAATATCATGGTTCCACCACTGACAGTTAATATCATGCAAGACGTACAAGGTAATTTATTTGTCAATATACAACACAGGGTTGCATTCATAAACACGTAGTGCATCTTTTGAATCTGTGTCAGGGTGAATGTAAGCAGCAGCAACAAGATGGAGATGATAATGTGGTCAGCATCTTCATATCAAAAGTTCAACATCAGGTAAACACTGTCCATCAACTCTGACTGTGTGTGAGCACCAAGCATTGATGTTGTAAACACAGCGTCCACCTCACCTCGTCCAGCTGTAGTCCTGCGCTCCATCGGCTCAGAACACTGTCTGCCCGTCAAGTGCAACAGCTTGATCCGAGATGTCGTGGTGGAGGCAGGTCTCTGTGGGCACAACAGTTTGTGATTTTGTCCCATTTTGTCCATTTCCTTTTCCTTTACAGTTTTTCTCAATTGTTTACACACAAATACTGGTACTTGAGACACAATGACCACAATATGTAACTCATGCACCAACCCCCTGAACCAATTCTGCTAAACTACAAGCACAATTCCTGCTTTACACTCAAATTGCAGTTCTAAAACACACTTTTTTTCAAAACACTAC
>OMLP01040312.1:29018-47558 GCA_900302685.1 Spondyliosoma cantharus | reverse complement strand
GGTAAATGGAGTGGAACAGGTTAGCATTGCTGTTCCACCTGTACAAACACAGTGATCATGGCTAAACAGACACACACACACACACACACACGCACGCACACACACAACCTCCTTTACAGTGTCAAAAAGGCCATTTATTTTGCCTGCCTCTGTGTGTGTGTGTGTGTGTGTGTGTGTGTGTGTGTGTGTGTGTGTGTGTGTGTGTGTGTGTAGTGCTTTTGTGTGCCTGTGTGTGTATACGTGTGTATACGTGTGTGTGTGTGTGTGTGTGTGTGTGTGTTAGTGCTTTTGTGTGCCTGTGTGTGTATACGTGTGTATACGTGTGTATACGTGTGTGTGTGTGTGTGTGTGTGTCCTGCTGTGTGTGCTCACACTGCCTTTCTTTTTAGATGAGGTTATTTAATTTACATAATGAGGCCCAGACCCACTCTCATAGATTAAATTACGCTGAGACAACAAATAAAAGCGCATGCAGACAAGCACCCCCACAAACATACAAATCCCAGTCTATGTAACCCTTTAACGGAAGCCGCTCAGTCGTTCTCTTGCCGTATCTATGATGAAAAAAATGCATCTGAAGCCGAAGAAGTAAAGGTAAAGTCAAACAACCTGCAGTGTGCCCACCCTCACCCAATGATGTCATTGTACACTCGCCTGAGTGAGTTACGGTGCGCTGAGAGGGTCAAAATGAGCCAATCAATATTCCATATGATTCTTAGCCATAAATCTAAGATGTGATTAGACTGGGTAGTTAGCGACGATTAATTGTCAAAGCTAATAAAGTCTTTTGTGGCCGCGGGTGCCAGAGAGGCTGCTGGGAATCACGGTTCATTTTATGGGCAAATTAATTAAAACAGCTCCTGGAAAACCTTGTTAAAGACAGGCATCAAACAGTCGTTCTGAAGGGCGGAACAATGAGACATCACTCAGACAGATTCATTGTGTGTGTGTGTGTGTGTGTGTGTGTGTGTGTAGTAATCAAACACAATGATTCCTCCTTTTACATCATGTCATAAATCCAGAAGGGGAAGAGGGACATTTGTCATTAACTTACGTCTTTTCCTTCATTAAAAAAATGGCGGCCACTGTATCTTTAATAAGTGTGAGGATGGCAGGTGTGTGTGTGTGTGTGTGTGTGTGTGTGTGTGTGTGTATAACATGTAATGTAGATGATGAAAAAAATCAGAAAGAATGACAGATACAGAGTCAGTTAAAAGGAAAAGGACAGAAGAGGGAGGGAGGAGACAAAAGCAGAAATTGTTATTGAAAGGTGCATCGATGCATCCACCGACATTCAGTCCACCTTCCCATTCCCTCTCCATCCTGTAGACCAGTGTTTCCAAAACTTTTTTTTGTCGGACGTACTCCCACAGTCCTGTCAGATGAACCCATGCGGGCCTCGTCATCGTCACCACCCATCACGATTCAATATATTGTTTTCATACATTTGGATTGTTCAGGTTGGTTTGGTTAAGTTTTCATTTGTAGTGCCAACAGGCCAAAAGCTAAAGAGTTCAACTATTTGACAAGTACTTTTAGTAACCATGTAGGCCTATCTGTTACTTTGAGGCCTATCCATTACTTCCAGCTTACTGTTTCAACTGTTTATTTAAAGTGTTAAGCTAACTATTAATCATTCAGCCTACTTTATCATTTCAACAGTTTATTACGCTTAGATAAGTACTTTAACCTTGCACCCATTACTTTGAGCTATTTCGAACATACTAATGATGTTTGTTTAACTATCAATTATTAATCCATTAGTTTTTAGCTGTTTCAACTTCCCTGCTCGCATGATAAGTAATTTTCACATACTTGTTATAAAAAAACAAAACATGTTGTGTTCAGGTCTTATAGTGGACTCTATAGTTAAATCTTTATTTCTATTTAATCCAATAATTTGAGCTACTCCATCCACATAGCGCCTGGGATAAGTTGTCTTGTCTACCCCAGTTTGGGATCACAGATGTAGAGAATTCACATCGCTGTAAATATATTACATAAATAATATTAAAGTAACGACATTGCAGTTACAGTAAAGGCAGACCCAGACGTGAACACACATACTCATCTGAGTGTGTATCTACACAGTCGGGATTCTTTTTTCCTTTGCATAACAGCTGAAAAAACAATCAGTATCAGTAACAATAGTTCTCACAGGGAAAGATCATTGTGAGTGTGTACTGTCTCTTAAGCGTCAACACTCCGTCTCCCTGTCTCTCAGTCACCATGCAAACCTCAAGGGATGTTCACTTTGACGTAAAGAGCAAAAGTTTTTTTTGTTTTTTTTTCATGTTTCACTGTCTTCTCTTCTGCTTTGTACTCCACAGTTGTTTTGGCCAATGAACTGGTTTGTCTTTAAATGACACCAACACGAACACAGAGAGCACTCTGAGATTTTTTTACTGAAAAGAAGTGCTGAAACAATGCAACTGGGCCACAGCCTGTTTCCATCACAGGGGAAATCCTGGCTGCCTGGACGGCCACTGATAGGAGTAAGATGAGAGGGAGTGTGAGTGAGAGGGAGAGGAGGAGGAGGAGGAGGAGGACAAAGATAAGAAAAAGGCAAAATGTGTGTTGGGGGGATGGTTTTCTGTAATTGGGATCCACTCCAGAGGGAAAACAGTGCAGAGGTAGAGGTGAGAGTCAGGAGAGAGAGGGAGGTATGATGTAGAGGCCTCTGATTAAAAAAAAAAGGGTTATCGAGAAGCAGGGGCTGATGGGAGGAAAAGCTGAAGACTAGACAACTGAGAAGGCCCGATTGTATTACCTCGGGTCAGGATGCAGCTGAGCAGGAACACAGTGCTTGAAAAACATGTGTGTGAGAGTCTGCGTTCATTATTGATCTTGAAAACAAAACGCAGATGCAGAGAGAGGAAAGTGAAGAGATGAATCACCACGACTTGTATGGTGAACTATAAAACAACAACGTGATTCAAACGTGTATTCAATATTAGGAAGAGTAATGTGGAGCTAACACATTTACACATGCGGCAAATTTAGGTAATTGATATTATTGCTGCCATGACAATCTCACCTTTTACAGTCTGTTTACTAAAATGTGTTGAACAGAAACATTTTCTCAGATTTCTACCGGTGGCAGAGTCGCTCAGTTGGTCCTTCACTTTGGTCCAGACTATGAAATCTTAAAAACTATCGCCACTGTTGTGTTTTTTTCATCTTGCACCATTATCAGATTAAATCTTTAACTTCAAGTCGGTTTGTGACCAGAATATCCCAAATAATTTTGTGTGGGCAACTGTTTACTGTATGAACACTGTAGGACTCTTTCATTTCTCTGTGGACATCTAAGAATAGCGTTGGCCAATTATGATGTACACAAGAAACAGACACAGCTTCTGTTCATTTCCGAAGTGCAGCATAAGCCAAATTATTGTTTTTGATTCTGGATTTTCCACAGTTGGAGAGTAGTAAAATACTTAGAAGTTATCATGCAAGTTATCCATCTATCCTGCGGTAGTTTGTTCTTTCCACAGCACTGAAACCTCGTGTCCCAAAGTCCTGAGAGCTGGCATTTAGCTCCAAAACCCGAAATAATTCAATAAGAACACCAAGCCCCTTCGTCCCATAAATCAGATGTTTTTATAAAAGTGTTCCTGTTTCACAGGCGACAGTGAATCAGCCAAAATCAGTGAAATATGCTGCCTGACTTAGAATCTGCATATCATTTATATGAGACAAATTATTAAAAAACATTCATGTTGAAATGGATGTGGCTACTTCTTGGTAACATTAACAATTGGCCTCTCCCATCCCAGGGCTCTGTCTCTATCCGTCTACATGTGAGGGCAGTTAAGAATAAGTACTGCATGTGACCACAAGTGACCAAATGTCCAGGCTCTGAACCAAGGCAGCAGCAGGATATCCCAACTTCATGTTGAGTAGTCACTTTACACAGTAGGGTTCCTCCATGCTAATTTTCCCATACATTCCTACACAGAAAATTGCCTTGGCAGAGTACCACACTGTGGTTACGCCTTTATAACTTTACGCATGGCGACCATGGAGGAAAAGCAGATCCAATCCAACCAGCGCTCCAGCCATATTGAAACATTTAGGGTTCTGTATTAAACACCATTTGAAAGTATATAAAACAGAATTTACCAAAGTCTGACTTTTGCCATGGGATTTGACTCTGAAAAGAGCTTTAATTGAAATTAGATAATAACTTTAAATGACATCATATGTTTTACCCTAACTTATTTCGTCTATTTAGGACAGCGGGTGAAGTCAGCGATGTGGACGCCTGCTGGCAGGTGGCGGGCACCAGACCACCTACTTATGATTCTTTCATGCCCTTTAATTCAGAAGAAAATCAGTCATGAATAGATGAATGAGACAAAGTGGATGAATATTTCACAATGTGCCGGTGGAACATCGAGTGTAAACAAGCGGACTAAACATTTCATCCTCATTACATTCCCACAGCGACAGTCATAAAGGTAAGGCAGAGTAAAAGACACTGACAGAATAAGACTGGCTGCATATGTTTTTAACTATATTTCTAAAGAACCCCAAGAAAATGAAGTCCAAAGAAAGTATATGCACCATAAGACCCACCTTAACATTTTCCTTGCGTGTGCATGATGAAAGCAAAGCAATCTTCACTTAAATCAAAAAATAAACCGCACAAAATCAGTTAAGTCAGCTGACTGGATCAAATTTTATCCAACGTTATTGATTGCCGTGGTTTGACATATACAACAGTACATAAAGACAACATTAGCAGCCATAAAAAGTCAGACTGTGGTGGTGTTTTATGATCCGGGCCATCCTCCTTAGGTGCCTCTCTGAGCCAGCCAGCGCCAGGGGGCTGATTTACTCGTCACACCAGGGGGACATATTTAGACGTGGAGCGCTGGAGATAGTAGGCAGTAAAGCTGGCAGGGCAGAAGATGACCCAGACAGTGGGAGTGTGGAAGACTAGAAGGGGACACGTAAGACACACCAGTTAACCTCCTGCCATTAAACCAGCTGTGATTTCTGACCAAAGGCCAGGGGACAATGGACTGCACTACACTAATTACACACCCTGACATGGATAATAGGAAATGTGCTTGCTCTTTATGAGGATGAACAGACGTCTGTAGATCTATCTTTAAACGTCTGTAGTTGTAGCAGAAATAAAAGGTCCTAATGTAGCTTTTCAGACGTGTGGGCTATGCAGTGTTAAAAGCAAAAAGTTCCTATTAAATCTGTCTCCTAATGACTAAAGAGTACTAGAGGGTACATGACTCATTAAGACAGACTTGGCTCCACACTTCAGGTAAATAACTGGATTTAATATGTAAATATGTCTGTGTTTATATTAACCTGCCCAGGTGTCAAATTTTAGCTCCCTCAGCAAGCACAAGTGTAGTCAAAACTAAATGTGGGAAATGTTTTGTGTATAGAACAATTTATAGGGGGGGGGACCACCAACCAGAGACCACCATGACATCCCAGACTGAGAAACAAAATGACAGTCAGAAACAAGACGTCTTTCCACCAGGAGTGCACACACACACGGAAAAATATATAATTTGTTTTCACGTAAAGGTTTTCATTTGCTTTTTCAAAGTTCCTCCGAGCTCACAACTTTCTCAAGCGCAAATCCACAGAAATTAGAGCCGTAATTCGGAGGCATAGAAGACGTAGAACACTGTGGAGCAGAAAATAATACAATACAGCACAGTGGTGCACTAGTTAGCAGCAAGAAGGTCCTGGTTCGAATCCCAGCGAGGCAGAGCCTTTCTGTGTGGAGTTTGTATGTGCTCTGGTTTCCTGCACCATCAAATCATATATTATTAGGTTGAGTCTCTAATCAGTTCCCTTGACCAAGGTACTGGAGTTAGTCCCCAGGTGCTGTATGTTCGCTGCCCACTGCTCCCCTGGGATGGGTTAAATGCAGAGAAAAGGTTGGGGTTTTTTTTGCTCTGTGGAAATTGTGTGTTGTTAAATTGTTAGAGCCCCTTTAAATTTGTGAGGGTAATTTTTATTAAAGTACTCATGTCATATGATATAATATGGTTACATCAAGGCTGGTAAAATGTGAATAAACTTGATTTGCGAAACAGAATGAAATTTGTAAGAGCGATTTTCTTATATATGAAACTGAGGCTTACAAAATGATCTTCTATTCTGCCATACAAGTCCAGTTTATTTAAGTCAGGCATAGACTTAATGTCTTTAAAAATGTAAAGTTAACACGATACATGACAGAAATTGAATGCATTTAAACATATAGGACTATTTAATATTATTATTATCATTATTTAATAAAGTGTTACCTGTTAAACAATCATTTAAGACCAAGCCAACATTTTATTTTCAGTCTGCTTTTATAACAAGACCTTAGATGTAGTTCAATGTTTTCCAAGTTTCAAAATGGCTATATTATGATAAATTAACTGAAAACACTCACCAATTCGATTTTTATTCTGTCTTTTGATGCTTCAAAATGGCTCTTGAAGCTCATAAACAATAATACATTTGAAAGGGAGAAGAAAAAAAAAGTTGTTAGCCTTATGTTGTAGCTCTACAAATATTTAGTAAGAGAGAAAAGAGAATTGTGGTCGTTTTCATTTACTGTAACCACAAAATTGAAGATCATAGAATAGAATTTATCAATATAATAATTTCATGAAATTCATAGGCGATTAGACATTTGTCAGCTGCACTTTCTACACTTTCTACACGGCCGAATTGAAGACGTCTCTGTGTACAGAAAGTTTAAGTGAACAGAAACTGTGTGGGCTGATAAATAAAAACAGAAAGCAGAGTTGTAGCGGAGCGACGAACGCACAGAGTCCCTGCTGAGAGCGGAGCTGCTGTCCCGCCACTGACGGTAAAGCGGGTAACCAGACATTCAAAAACAATACGTCATCCCACAATGCACCGCGTTTACGCTCTCCTTACAGCATTACCTCATCCCACAATCCACCGCGAGATTAAGAATCTTCTGGGTGGGTGGTCGTCAAGGCAACGCACCTTATCGGAGGGCAGGGCCCCGCCCCGCGACACGCCCTCCGGCCAATGGGAGAGCCCCGTCATGACATCATGGTTATTTTTAGAGAGGCAGCGGCAGCAGATAAGGTTTGCCTCCACGCTGTACCGCTCAGAGTATATACAACACGGCCAGGCGGAGGAAGCACCGCAGACACAAGTTTAGAGCCGCTCGGCGCTTTCTCATTCACGGACTCAATACAGAGTGTGGATACTTTGACTTAAGCCTTGTGAGCTGTTACAGCTCTGAACTATCGACCGTCGCTGGCCGAAAAGAAGTAAGTCCTGATTCCGTTCAGCAAAGTGCGCACTCAGAGTTTGGAAGTTTTTACGCACGTACAGAGAGGACGTTTGGACAACTGATAAACCAGGAAGACGAGAAGGGGGGACTCAGGTGTTTTGTAGAAGACTTTATAGAACATTGTTTTCGGTTTCTCTTCTATGTATACCAAGATGGAAACTACTTTCTATGACGACTCACTCAACGCTTTCTCCCAGCACGACAACGCCGGCTACGGGTACAGCAACCCCAAAGCCCTGAAACACAACATGACACTGAACCTCTCCGACCCGACGGGCACCCTGAAGCCTCACCTCCGGGCCAAAGCCGGGGAGATCCTCACCTCTCCCGACGTGGGCTTGCTCAAGCTGGCCTCCCCGGAGCTGGAGAGGCTCATCATCCAGTCCAGCAACGGGCTCATCACCACCACGCCGACCCCGACACAGTTCCTGTGCCCCAAGAATGTCACCGACGAGCAGGAGGGCTTCGCAGAGGGGTTCGTACGAGCCCTGGCCGAGCTCCACCACCAGCACATGCCGGGGACACCTAACGTGAGTGTCACCTCAGCCCCTCAGGCCAGTGTCAACACTGCCCTGCCGCCGGTGTCATCTGTTGCCGGCGCCACCGTTTACAACAACAACGCCACCATGCGCTCCGACTCGCCGGTCTATGAGGACCTGAACACTTTCAACCCGGCCATCAGCACCGTCTCTGCCCCCAATTACACCACCTCAGCCCCGACTATGTCCTTCTCTGCAGCCCCGCCTCAGCTCCCCATCTACGGGCAGCCATCCTCCGGCCAGATCCCCCGGCTCACGGCGCTCAAAGAGGAGCCCCAAACCGTGCCTGAGATGCCGGGGGAGACCCCTCCTCTCTCCCCCATCGACATGGAGAACCAGGAGCGCATCAAGGCCGAGAGAAAGAGGATGAGGAACCGCATCGCTGCCTCCAAGTGCCGGAAGAGGAAGCTGGAGCGCATCTCTCGGCTGGAGGATAAAGTGAAGAACCTCAAGTCCCAGAACTCGGAGCTCGCGTCCACCGCCAACATGCTGCGCGAGCAGGTGGCCCAGCTGAAGCAGAAGGTGATGAACCACGTCAACAGCGGCTGCCAGCTCATGTTAACGCAGCAGCTCCAGACCTTCTGAGGCGGTGTCAGCGGCGGCGGAGAGAGAAAAAAAAAAAAAGACTGTGGTTGAACGAAACGGACGCTTCCTGTGACAGTGGGTGGCTGTGTCTCCTTGAGGCGGATTTGGGATGATGTGGCGCGACACTGGCAGGACCGGGGACCGCGCGCGCTAAAGTTCCTGAGTGCCACGCGCTCCCCCCTTGGCGCGCCCCAGAGAGGGGGCTCGGGACAGGGACAGTAGCCGTGAACCAGAGGGGGCATGGCGACAAGCAGGACACCTCTCTTGTCCCTGTTTCGTGCTGGTTTTTTTTAACAGAAGTGGACAGGACTGAAGTTTTCTTGATTTCCACCCAGCTCTGCATGGACCTTATCACCACCATCTAAAGGAGAAATTCAGTATTAGAGGATGTAAGAAACCTGCAATAGAGACTTTTCTTGCTGTAGCCATAATGGCCTCAAACCTGGGCGTGTTTGGCCAAACTCTAAACGGCTGAAAAGTTGTAACAAAAGCTGCCTGACTTCTGAGTTACAGTACAATGTACTTTTTCTTAATTGTAAGAAATTAAGTTAGAAAAGCTTCAAGATTTACTTGTTTTTTTCTAAAAAAAAAAGCTGTTTAATGGGGTTTCACTCATTGTTATATGTATATAAGATCAACTTGGAGTACTTATGTTTACCATTTGTAATAAGAAAACTGTATAATTTTTTTTATGTTTTGTTTTCTGAGCACTTCAGAAACTAATTGATATTTAAGAAAATAAACCAGATGAAATGAAGCAACAGTGTCTCTGTGTTCTTCTCAGTGTGTGGTTAAAAAAAAAAAGAAAAAAAAGTGGGTGTGCCATGTCAAGAGCTCAAACAATCAAACATGTTGCAACATGTTGCAGGAGCAGCCAGTTCCCAGTACCTCAAGGTAAATTCCATTAGTGCTGGTATTGATCCAGGCTAAGTGATTGTGTTGCAGCTGACAGGCCAGGCTCACTTACGACTGATGGAGGCTGCCTGAGATCTCCACTCCACACACCCCTACCTGAGGAGTATTACACAAAACCTCCCATTGTTCTCAGGGTTTTAATTTACTTTTTATCACTGCTGCAGGTAGAACTCTGTAAAACATTAACCTGCAACGCGGTTACAGAGTTCAACAGGATCATGCAATAAACTTCAACTGAGGACATTGAAGGCATCACTCATTTGACACATAATGAGAGGAACATTACAGGGCACCCTTCATGCAGTTGCACCATCAAGTTATTCAACATGACTTCCTGCCCTGATGTAAATATGGAAAGAACCAGCATGTCGAAACAAAGTATTTGCTACTACGTTGTAAATGAATAAATACACCGGCGACAGCAGAGATAACACATGACTGATTTTTGACTCAATAAAACGTAAAAGCACGACCGTGGGAGAGAATACACCGGATACACTGCGTTATATTATCACATAATCATAATAAGGTGTACTTTCAACGAGTATGCTGTGGGAAGTAACTTCATAATCAATAATCAATTATGAAGTTAAAGACAGATTGGGACTTTACACAGCTTACAAAACTTTGACTTGATATCCACAGTAAGACACAAATAAACAGCAGGTGAATGTGGCAGAGCAGATCAGATATGGCACACAGGTTATACAGTATCATGCCAGTGTGTGCTTCTTCTCGTGAACCACTAGAGGGCGACACAGACCGACTCACCTGAGAGATGAAATGAACTGTGGCAGTCTCAAACTCATTCCTCCACTGGAGCTGGCATTGGATCATTGGCTGTTGTTTTGTGCTTTAATGAAAACAGACCTGTCAGGATTCACTGATGATTCAAAGACACGGAACAGCTTATTAACAATGGAGGCTGGGGGGATTTTAAAAATACTTTTATGTTTATTTATAATACATAATATAGCCTTAATGTGAAACAAACGTGCTTTATTGTCCGATTCTGTCGAAGTTGTCAGACTGTATTCTTTGTTTTCCTCCTTTGGTCCGCATTTTCCTCTTCTTCTATTTTAATATCATGTCAAATAGATTTTCGTAAAATGGTTTGATGCATACAATATAGCTCATTTAACAGCACATTTTTTAAAAAATCTTAATAATTTCATGAACAAATATAATGACATTCATTCTACTTCCATATATCTCAGGCTGATAAACCGGGAAATAAAAAGAATAAATAAATATAAAGTGGATTGTCCGGGATGTTTATTCTTAATTATTATTTGCAGGGCTCAACAAGACCATTATTTGTGTTTAATTCAGCAGTCCTGATTTCTCAAACTAGGGGCAACATGACATCATTCCGGAAGGCGGAGTCCTTCCCGACCATATAAGGACAGGGAACGCTCGGAAGACCTACGTCACGACGCAGGAGGCGTGTATTACGGGAAGTGAATCGACTCTATAATCTCTGCATAATACGGTCCTGAGAAGTTACCAAGGGCAAGTCAATGAAAAGATTACCATGACAACAAAACGCACCCTGGTGGATGTTTAAATTAGGATGAACAAATATAACAAATAAAAACAATCAAACAATTAAAACCCGGTATCTGAGTTAAAGTGTATACTGTGTTACAATTGGGCACAATTTAGTATTTTACTGGAATACTTCCATTTTAAGATTTATAATTTTACCTCACTAGAATCGAGAGGGAAGTGTTGTACTTTTACTCCTCTACATTTGATTAACAGTTATAGTGACTTGTAACTTTCCATATTCAAATTTTACAAAATACTTAACCAACTTGTAATGCAGTGTTAAAGATTAAACTATCCAGCAGTATATAAAGTAGGCTAGTTAGATTAGTCTATAGATGTTAATGTCAGTGGTAGTAACTAAATGGGCCTTATATAGCCTTATTTGTCAATTAATCTGATTTACAAAAATGACCTTTAATGTAGGACTTGTAGGATCTGAATACTCCTTCCAGTTCTCCATATTTCACATCTGACACCAATAAATAACTTCAAATGCACTGTTCGGCTTGTGTTTTGTGCAAAATGGCACAAGATTGGTTTTACATTTGGTTTTAATTATTAGATATCTAACTGACTTTTTGACATATGTACAATTCAGAGATTGTGCAGGATGGGGTTACCAACACACCGTTTCTTAACACACACAGAGTCTCACACACACACACACACACACACACACACACACACACACACACACACACACACACACAAAGTGAGCATAACGTTATCTTGAAACAGCTGATCATAACCTGTCATTATCACTCTTTACTAAATTCAAATTATGCAGAATGTGAATGTTACACTGATCAGCAGAAACAGTATATTTTTTTATCTCCATCACAAACTTTAATAACAATGTTTGACCTCTGTCATAACTATCATGCTGCCTCCAGGGGTGGAAGTAACTTATTACAGCTCCTCAAATTACTGTGATCAAGTCTTTTTTCTTGGGTATTCTAGGTATAAGTCTGTAATGTGACTTGTACTTAAGTATGCTTTACACTATATAATCTACTATAGTTACTTTTAAAATCATAATTGAGTACTAAGTACAATTAGATTTCATATCTAAACCTTTCGTCTACATTTTTGTAGCCAGAAAGGGTATCTGATCACAAACAAGCCAATCGAAACTGATTACAATTGAGTACTATGTCAGTGATGCAACTGTAGATTGTACTTGCCTACAGGTTTTCAGCACTCTTTCCACCACTGAATGATTGGAATGGAAACGTATCATGCTAGTTGGTCACATAATCTCACAAAGGGCAGGTTGAGCTGGACAGATCTGTCTGGTGAAAGGCCTCTGTCTATTTTGTTGCTAGGGGAGGTGTTTCACTAAGCAATAAGGTATAAAACACACACATACACACAGCCAGAACCACAAGTTATAACAGTGACTTACAGTGTGCGAATGCTCCAGAAACCCTTGCGTGTCTAAAATGTTCAATTCACTCGAGGGCTTCCGTGTTCAAGCAGCATCAAACTATACCAACCCCTATGCTGTGGATGTAATCCGGGCAAAGAGGAGTGATCTGGTTCACGGGATCTCACATACCGAGGATCTACTGGATCGTCTCGTCGCAGAGGGGGTCATGACAGCCGACAAGAGATCCATCGTTTTGACCATCAGCTCTCGCAGGGACCAAAACTGCAGGGTCCTGGACATCCTGGAGGCCAGAGGAGAGAGGGCCTGTCGGAAATTCTTCCATCCATGTCTGATGATGGCAGAACCCAACCTCTATCAGCGAATCAAGACCTATGTGGGGGGTGTGAACGAACGTGTTCGAGACACAAGAAGACAGCTGATTGGATATTTGCTGGAGAGGGAGCAGGATGGCATGGTTAAAACCACTCGTGGAATTGTTGCTAAAGAGACTCGCACTTCATATGCCACCAAACAAACTAAGAAACCTCGCCATGAAGAGGAGCACAGAAGTATTGTGCCACTTTTAAAACCAGAGGAGCAGCAAACAGCACAAAGTAAAGCAGATCATCTCATCCACATGATTGCTACAGATGGCGAGGCAGCCCTGCTGGAGGAGCTGTTAGAAGACACTGATATCAACGCAGTCACTTCCTCTAATGAGACTTTATTACATGAAGCTGCTGAGCACGGTCACCTGTCCATCATTGAGCTCTTGATCCATAAAGGAGCCACACTGGACCTGCAGGATAATAAGGGTCACACAGCTCTTCACAAAGCAGCCAGCAGGGGTCACACTAACATAGTCAGTGCACTCATACAAGCCGGGACCCCCATCTACACTCTGGATCTGCAAGGCAAAACACCAGTCCACCTGGCAGCAGAGAATGAGCACCTGAGCTCTGTGAAAGTCCTGGTGGAAGAGGAGAAGAAGCACTCTGAGAGCCACAGACGGGACATGTTTCTTCACTCAGCAGCCATGGAAGATAACTGGAGGCTGGCAGAGAAGCTGCTGCAGAGCGGGGCTGCTGTGGATGCCAGAAACAACCACGAGAAAACACCTCTGTTTTCTGCAGTTTCCAGGAACAATGAGAAAACAGTGGATGTCCTTCTAAAGGCAGGGGCCAAAGTTGACCATGATGTTATAAATGAAGCCATTATGCTCAATGAAGAATCAATTCTCCATCTGCTGCTTGGTGAGTCTTTTCACCAAAGACTGTGGTATATTTAAAGAGACAGTTCACCCCAAAAAATCACAGAAACATATATTTATTCTCCAGTGAACTGCTGAGATTTGGACATATCAACCGCAAAGATGTCTGCCATCTCTCTAATGTAACAGAACAAGACTAGCAACTAGATCAGGGGTCACCAGCCTTTTTGAAACTGAGAGCTACTGCATGGGTACTGAGTCATACGAAGGGCTACCAATTTGATACACTCTTCTGAAATAACAAATTTGCTCAGTTAATATGATTATTAATGATTAATGATACTCATCTATGTGAAGACACTGATCACGTTAATGATTTCTCACAATAATTATCAACAATGACTTAACAAGGTGGGAAACAGATGATATCTACCCTGAACTAGATGGTGGTGCTCAAAGCATTTGAAAAACATTTTTTTGAAAAACTCTCCAGGGTTGACTCTTTCAAAAAGTCATGAACCGGTTACTCAACATAATCCACATACTTGTTGTGAGCAGTTTTCTGTAGGAACTATTTTCTCTTTTCTCTTTTCTCTTCACCGATTGTGTATCACCGTGCAGAAGAAGCGTTCATCTACTCATGGACCAGAAGCTCACGATCCTGATAGCAGAGGATATGTAAACATTAATGGCGTCCTCCTTGGCAGGGCTCGTCCATGAGTAGATGAACACTACTTTCTGAAAAGTAACAAAATAGTTCCTAAATAAAACTGCTCAAAATTGTGTCATGTAGTTCTGCTTTATTCATGAGAAGATTGACATCTCTAGAGGCAACATGTCCAAAGCTTGGCCTCTCACACCAAAACAATTTAGACAGATAAATAGCGCTGCATTTAAGAGGGAAAATATGCATTGACTTTGGGGTGAACTGTCCCTTTAACATCTTGAAACATACAACATCACCATGCATTATTAGACTTCTATTTTAAGATGTAAATTGGACAAAGATAACGCACGAAGCTGCAAACTTGAAGGCTTTGCTCTGTTTTGTTTAAACCACAGATAGTGCCAGAGGCAGTGAAGAAGAGCTGGGTTCTGCTCTCCTCTCAGCTGTCAGACAGAACCATGATGGACTGGTAACTGTTCTTATAGACCGCGGGGCAAATATGAACATGTCTGACAAACAAGGCTACACTCCTCTTCTACTGTCGGCTGAGCTGGGGCACACTGAAGTTTTCCGGTAACATGACACATGGCTCATTTGCAGTTTCACAGTTAGGGATTTTGACAGCAATTGCGTTATGTTATGTGTGACTTTTTTGTCTTATACATAAAGAGCATTTCTACAAAGAAATAAATCCCTTCCTTACTCTTTCATTTATTTCTCTTGCCTTCCCACTCAAAAGACTTTCAGACAAAACATAAAACTGGCTCATATTTATATCGTTTTCATTGTAGCTGGCTCAGATCTGAAGGGAGGAGGGAGTTTTGTGCGTAGCAACACAAGTTGTAGACTGCCTTTAGTGGCATATAGTGGCTTTAAATTATTATTATTGCATTATCTTATGATTTC
This sequence comes from Spondyliosoma cantharus, assembly GCA_900302685.1. Classification (NCBI taxonomy): domain Eukaryota; kingdom Metazoa; phylum Chordata; class Actinopteri; order Spariformes; family Sparidae; genus Spondyliosoma; species Spondyliosoma cantharus. The sequence continues at coordinate 32,510 of OMLP01040312.1, read as the reverse complement.
TGCAGGCAGCAAGCAACAAACCATGACATGTATACAACAGTATGCAAATATAAATACATCTAAACATTCATCACACACGATGATAAATTCATTAGTTAAGTTGTGTCTTAAAGGTCCAATATGCAGGTAATTTTAGTTAAAAAAATTCAAAATGTTTTATTTTAAATCAGCTGAATGTGAAAATCTATTTACTGTGTTGCGAAGATATACACTGAAGATAGCATGCTAACCAGCTAGCCCCACGCCGTCCCAGTTCAAAGCTCATGTGCTCGCAGCGTCAACACCAACACTCTGCCCGGTCACCAAGTCTAACTGCACGGTGAACTCAGCTAACTTGAATTTAACAGCCGGTCAATTCTTACATACTGCACCTTTAAAAAGTGACCCGTTTTTTTTCATCTCAGGGTGCTGGTAGCCAAACAGGCCAAACTGGATGCTACTTTATCTGACGGTTCCTCAGTGTTGCACCTAGCTGTCCACAGTGGCAGTGTGCCTATAGCTCAGACATTGCTGGGAAAGGGATTGGACCCCAACACTACTGGTCCTAAAGCCCAAACCCCTCTGCACCTGGCAGCTCAGTGCAATAGGCCAGAACTAGTTGATCTTCTGTTAAGAGCCGGAGCACAGGTAATCATCAAACCAGTTGGTCAATAGAGTTCATTTTGTAGATGTTTATGTTTGTGCAGTTTGAGACTTGTGTGTGATTTCTTCAGGTAAACGCAGCGGCACAGGATGGTATGACTCCTCTGCATGTAGCCAGTCAGCAGGGCCATGCAGACCCAGTGATCCGGCTTCTTCAAGGCAAGGCAGATCCAGGAGTCAAAGACAGGCTGGGGAGGACGGCCTTACACTGGGCAGCCTCTTCCCCAGGAGAAGGTGGTGTTGTAGACCTGCTGCTGACAGCCAAATCCAGCCCACACACCACTGATAACGAGAAGAAAACCGCCCTCCATCAGGCCGCTATGGAGGGAAAAGTTGACGCTTTGACTTCGCTGTTGTCCCACAAGGCAAAGGCAGGGGCTAAAGACATGGATGGCTCCACGCCTCTCCATTACGCAGCAGCTGGTGGGCATGCCAGCGTGGTTTCAGCTCTTTTACAGTCACTCAACAACAAGGGGGTAGACGAGAGGAACGCGTGGAGGAAGACGCCACTTCACGCCGCAGCAGAGAAGGGCCACGATGGTGTGGTGGTGCTGCTCCTGGAGGCCGGGGCAAAGATCAACAGTACAGATCACAGTAAAGACACTCCTCTGCACTCTGCGGCCCGAGGTGGACACCAGGAGGTAGTGAAGACTCTCCTAAACTGGGGCCAAGGTGGGCACATGCGATGGAGGAAGAAGGCGAATCTGCAGGCGACCAATAATGTGGGGAAGACACCGCTGCAGGTGGCAGAGAGTGGAGACACATCAGAACATAAGGACATTGTCACTTTACTACAGAAGAAGATGCTTCTTATCAAATAAAAGGAAAGAGGTTATCACATCACATCTCATGCTATCATTTCCTGTGAAAGAACAGGCCCAAAAACATTGATATTTGACAACATGATAATGAGCCTCAGAAATCACAGAGGTCAGCAAACTGAGTGTTTTGGATTTTTTCACCCATGATTTTTGTGCAGTTGAGCCGCATGTGGAGGATGCTTAGTGTTAATGATCCAACCTATCCAAACTATGGAAACCAACGTGGCATATGATGACAATGCACAGAATTAACCCTAACCCTAACCCTACAAAACAACAGCATAAGAAGGGCTACATTAAATATCACAATAAGTGCATTTACAGGAAAAATGTAATACCACAGAACATCTCTCGTCATGTCTGGTCTCTGCAGAGCACGTGCAAATGCCAACAGACAGCAGGTGTAGAGCGAGGGGAGATTGTAAAAGTCAAAAATGCTATAATGGGTCTTTATGGTGGCATGTCAAAGTAAAGTCTATGTGTGGGAAACACGACCAATGAAATGGTCTTCAACACTGAAGAAAATAAAATCGCACCTGTTGAACAGGCATTCAAGAACAAATTAAATGGAGACAGTCAATATCACGCAAAAATATTTAAAGCCAAAACTGTGTCCTTTTAATGCAAATTAGCCATGAACCTTATAGGAAAAGGAAAAATCTGCAAACACATGACAACAGTTTTTTCTATTTTAAAAAGATTAGCTTTAGTATATTGATTTTAAACTTTGTCTGTTGCAGTGGTTATCAGAGTGGTTCCAGGAGGCCCCTGCAAAGAGTCCCTCCATAAGTACCACAATGACAGAATGTTTGACTATTCTGGTCAAGCAATGCTAATTGCTGCTAATTAGCTCATGTTGAACTTTAATTTTGTTTATATACTGTCAGTATATATTTTCATGTACTTTGTGAATGTTGTGAAGGTAATTCTGTGTTTTCTTAGATTAGATTAGATTAGATTTATTTATCCCACATTGGGGAGATTTACTTGTTACAACAGCTCAAGATGCAACAAATACAGGAATACAGTCAGACAAATATGCATAAAGTTAGATATTAAATAAATAGAAAAAAATAAGATTTTAACAAAAAACAAAGTGAGTGGAAAGTGATAATTCAGGTAGTGCTTGATTTAAACAGTGTGATGGCTGTGGGGTGGGAATGAATGATCTGCAGTAGCGCTCCTTCTTACACAGTGGGTGTAAGATTCTGCTGCTGAAAGAGCTGCTCCCACACTCCGGTGCAGGGGGGCGAGAGGTGTTGTCCATAGTTGACGTCAGCTCGGTCAACATCGTCCTCTCACCCACCACCTCTATGGAGTCCAGTGGACAGTCCAGGACAGAGCTGGCCCTCCTAACCTGGCTGTTGATGTCTTGCTCTGGTCGCTGCATGTCCATGCTCAGTTGTTTAGGTTAAAATATATGCCGTTAAATTGGTATTATTCTTTATCTGACGTACACGTTATCTACAAAATATCTGAAAAGATGTGAGATGTGCTGGATGATTGTCGTCTGATCGGCTGGTGATGCATATTTTCCTTCCTATGATGGGTGTCTTCCTGTATTATTGTTGAAAGAAGATTACTGAAAACCAACTGACACAAAAAACCAAAACCGCTGGCCACTCAAGAGCTTCATGGTGGGATTTTTTTCTTTCTTATTAGTTTTGTTTTTTCTTTCACAGAGACCACATTCACAGTTCTTAGTAATTCTTCGGCTCCCCCCACATCACTTTTCCATCCTGTTTCTGTTTTCTGATTTAATATCTTTACATCAGAAAAGGATTAGTCACGATGATGGATTCATCCAAATTCTCTTTAACAAGGCCAAAGGTATAACGATGTTATATCAAATATGTTCCTTAGATGCATTGAACTGCCTTTTCAATAAATCCTGTGTAAAATATGTTTGACATGTTAAATTGTTTAAAGGAGTTCTATCGTGCTCACAAAAAGCCCAAAGTCCACATCGACAGAAGCTCGTCTCTCCCACAGACTTTGTGACATTGCATCACATCAAGATGTCACTCGT
>OMLP01040312.1:0-26105 GCA_900302685.1 Spondyliosoma cantharus | reverse complement strand
GTGTGAGACATGTAAGTGACAGAGAGACGAACGGACAGGGAAAGAAAATGCAGCTGAACAAATACGCTGCGTTTTTAAATGCCGTTAAAATGCAATGTGTGAAGGTCAGAGTTGATTCTGTGGTTGGTGCTGCTGATTATTTACGCAAAAACATAAATGTATAACTGAAATTTGGTATAACTTCTCATCTCCTTTGACATGTTTCTGACTGAATTTCAATTTTGGTGAACTATTCCTTTAAGACAGCAGTAACTTACCTTTCACACTTCTGTGTATCTTCACTCTCATTTGCAGTGAAAAACCCTCGGCCCTATGAGTCATACGACGGCAGCAGTCAGCACGGTGGAGGTGAGAGTGACCTGGTTTACGGTTGGACAGGAAGTAGCAAAACCTCAGGGGAACAGGGACCTCTCAGCCTTTCCCCTGTCCCCACAGAGGCAATTCTTGCAGACCAGGACCAGCCCCTCTCCTTTGACCATACTAGACTGGCGATAGCTGCTGCTGCATTCAGAGGACCGTCAGGTCAGCATGGCTCTTCTCAAACCCAGAACCTAGCCAGGATGCTGCAGTGTGGCCTGCCAAACCTTGCTAATGCTTCACTGGGTCAAACAGTTTCAACCCAACGCAGAGAAACAGAGAATGTTGATGGCGTTGGACAGAAAAATGTCATCCTAGACCCAAAGTCAGACTGTGAAGAAACAGAGAGGATACCTGACAAACCATCCAACACTGGGACAACAGAGGAGAGGACGGGCCATGTCCTGGGACTAGACTGTTACTCCTCTTCTGACGAGGAGTGTGGCACATGATGTTTTTTGATCATGACATATAATCCACAATCTTCCTCATTTTGAATTACAATGAAGGGTTTTATCCACCATATTCTGATTCCCCATGATACCGTGCCCTGACTATGGGCACGACTTATCCGCGAGTTTCCTCAGTAACCTCGTGGATAGAAGCTCTTGTCATGGTGTTGGGTCGCATGGGCAGATTAATATCATGACTGTTATCACAGCAATTTTGAGAATCACTTGTCTCTTTGATGTTTGTTTCAGATTTGAGTTCAATGTAACGTACTGTGATATCAGGAACGTGAATCGCAGTATGAAAGTGTTTATAGAGAGGAGCTGAATTTTCTTATTGAATTAAAGCTCCACTCGGCGTGCAAGGGAAAAGGTTTGCATGCAAGTAACACATGAGTAATGATGTTCATTTCGGGTTGAGAAACTCGTTGTAATTTTCAGGCATTCCTCCATTTCTGTGATCAGTCATCGCGACCGCAACTACCTCCATTATGCAACAGAGAGAATGGAGACCGTGTGAGAAGCAGACAGTAATTGCTAGATACTTGCTGATTCAGTGATTCATTTTACTCCGCCACGATTAACTAGAGCAGCGACACCGAACACGACCTGGTTAGACCCCAAAACCCCACCCTCCCACCTAACCCGTTCTATGCAACTGCTCTTGCTGCGAGGACTGCTTTCAGCATGACACTTCTGGGAAACGGGCTCATCAGCTTGTAGAGTGCAGACACCCTGTGCAGTTTATGGTTATGCTTGACGTAGTTACCCTTTAAGTTGGAGCCCTGTATGCACAGTGCAAGGTGGGTTTCCCTTTGTCTCTGCAGGGGTGTGGAGAAACGAAACTTTTTGCAACAGTGGTCAGAGGCGAGGCTTTCGGGAGCTCCCTCTGTGGTCATCAAAATACAGACAAAAAGTAGAAAATTAACTTTTCACAATATACAAGACTGACTTCTCAAAGGAGCAGGTTTGCCAAAGTTTTAAGTGCATGAGAAAACATCGCCATCGACTGTTGCAGCCCCCTCCACCACAAGGCTGGGTACATCTCACATTCTCGCATTGTTTCTTTGAGGTTGGAAAGATGCCCTTTATCTCAAACCACTAACCAGTACAACATATTTGCAAGCCAATTATCTTTATTAAACAGCAGATAACAGCTGATGACAAATGGAAACTGTTACAACCACAACGAAAGGAGCTGCGCGATACCCGTATCCAAGGAAACGAACCCAAGAGTCTCACAAAGACCACAATGATATTAACTCTTCGGTGAGTGGGGAGGAAAGCCGTGTGTGTGTTCAGCTTTCCTGTAAGCTCATTTCTGAGGGTACTGGTTGAGGTTGATCATCACCTTCGTGAAGTATCGGCGTCTCTCGCTACCGACTTCTTCGCAAGCAGCCGGCAGGAATGCATAGACGTGCATCCTTTTCATGTGGCAGCAGCATCTTCCCACCAAGAATACGCTGTGTGCTACTGAAACTGCTGTATCACTGTTTACTAACACTGTGCCCCATGAAGACCGACACAGGAGAATACTACATGTTATAATAAAGCATTTTGGACCTGCTCAATGCTAAAGATAAAAATGTCATTTTCAGGTTCATTTTTGAGGAATCACTTGACGTGACAGTGTGTGTGAGAAGAAAAGTTCCCAGCAGTGTTAAAAAGTGCTTCCGCTGGGTCGCAGGAGAAAAAGGTTTAGATTTCACATTGGTCGCTGCACAGGTAACTGTGGTTGCTCACTCTTTCCTTTCGTGGAATTTGCGAGAAGGTCTCATTCTGATGATGACAAGATAGTGGTTAGTGAGGTGGGGGTCAGCTTCCTTTCCCTACTGTCTTTAAATGCAAAGTCAAAGTTGAACAAGTGAGCAGATAAAAGTCTCAAACTGTGTCACACAGGCTCATAAAGTCAATATCATGCAGCGAGTAGCAGAGGAGAGGAATAGATGAGTAAATAGATGATGTGTCTTGACTATAAGTTTTAACTAACGTGCACTTCAGTCAGTGTGGGAGGGTTTTGTGGGTGGCGAGTGTCTTGACAGCTCGAAGCTTCTTTTTTCTTTTTTTTTTTCTCAAAGTCAGAGGTGCTCAGACAAAAACTACACACCTCCTTTGTGCAGAGGCGATACATGCACATACAGTTTGTCACTCACGGTGAGGACCTGCAACATGAGCTGTGACCAGAGCTACCCGTTCCCACAGGTGTTCCTCGTGGATGAAGGCAGTGGCCGCGGGGGTCGGCAGCACCCTTCCCAGTCGCCAAATCTCGTACCCTGCTGGTCCTTCCCGCCTCCCCAGGAGAGAGCAAGGGCCCGTGGGAAGAGCCGGGGCTGCATGGGGGTCAGCCACAGCGCAGCCCTGGTGTTGCTGATGCTGTTCCTGCTGGTGTTTGCAGCCCTGGGGCTCGGGTTCTACCAGATTTACAACATGCAGAAAGAGCTGAAAGACATTAATGAGGTAAGGGTGTGAGAGATCTTTGTTTTAATATATTTGTATTGTTTTATTTTCAGCGTATTTTGTAGATTTCATTTCATTTTTGAGCACCTGGTAATGCAATCGTAACCTGAATGTGCTGTATGAATGAAGTTGAAAACAAAGGAAATGTGAAAATGTGGCAGCAGTTTGCAGAATATTAGAATCAGGTCAAAAAGTAGTGAGGCTTTACAAAGTAATTGGTAGGTAATAAATAATACTGTAAATGTTAATAATATTCCTGCGTGTAGAATAGGGCTGGGTGATATGGAAAACAAATAGAATTATCTTTTTTGCATCGCAAATTTTAATTTCTGCCTAAAAAACATGAAAATGTGGCATTTGTTGGGGTCTGTACCCCCAAAAACATGTTTCTTACATCTGGAGAACAAGATTTGTCGTCCAGGACCTCTCTGCAGCACTCTGCTACGCTACGCTTCATTATGATGCTTTTTTTCTCTCACGCATTTAACCTTAATCAAAAAGTGGCCATTTGGATATTGCTGATTAACTGAGGAGCCCTCATGTAGCTTATTGACTTCTTGCGCAGTTTTAATGGGGGCAAAGTTGCAAATAAAAAAAGGTGTGACTTCTGGCACCTCTGCTCGGGATGATAGAGAGGTGTGAGGTGGGTGAGGTGAGTGGAAAGCCCAGCTGGAAAGTTTATCAATTAATTAATCTTTCAGCTTTTGAGCTGTGCATGTCCCTCACACTCTACCTCTACTCATGACATTTAAAAATGCAAACCGAGGCTGCGATCGTTCCATCTGTGGTCGTCGGTCCAGTGAGACAGGATTTCCTCTCTCTCTCTCTCTGACTTGAGCTTTGAGAGGGCTCTGAGAGGCGCCGAGGCTCTGTGTGATGTGGTATTGAGATTCCTCTGTTTCTCTTTTGTCTCGCTAAAGGCGAAACCTGCGAGTGAGTTTAATGCGGCACAGAAGCAAATCGGTGAGTGTAAACACAGCGCACCACGCACACACGTGAAGTGTTCCCAATAAAGTAAAAGAAGAGCCGATGTGACTTAAATCTGATGGCTGTTTCAGGTCACTATGAACCTGAGGTGAATGGAGGAGACAAAGACGAAGACAGACCTGCAGCGCATGTGATAGGTAGGCTGAACGTCATGATTCAAATGGAACCAATACTGCGTGATTCTCTTTTCTGTTGATGAAATGACACTATTCCTCTCCTCTTTTGCAGGGCGGATTGAAAAAAGGCACTCCAATACTTTGCGCTGGGATCCGCGGACGGGTCGGGCTTTCACATCCGGAGGAGTTGCTTACCAGTTTGAGGATGGCGCTCTGCAAGTCAACGAGACCGGACTCTTCCACGTCTACTCCAGAGTGGAGTTGATCTTTAAGGACTGTGACCTCAAGTCCACGTTTGTTCACTCTGTGTTTGTGAGGAGAGCAGGAGTCTCTTTACCCATGACCCTGATGGAGGCCCACAGAGCGAGTTTCTGCTCCCAGCATCCGGGGCGCCCCTGGACCACAGAGAGTTACCTCGGTTCCGCCCTGCAGCTGCAGATACACGACAGGGTCTTTGTGAATGTTTCGCAACCCAATTCTCTCAGTCATGCACATTATGCCAACTTCTTTGGTCTTTACAAGATCTGAAGAGTTGGAGGTTTTTGTGGTGTCGTGATTTTACTCCAGTGAAAGAATGTAAACTGCTCAGGCAGAAATGAATCTTACTCGCCACTTTGCTGGAACAATTCCCATGTCGAATGTCGTTTTAATGTGACGTATAATATCTGCACTGAAAAGCATAATATGAAATGTATTGTTAAAGGTGCAATGTGTAAGAATGTCATGACATCTCTGAACTGTAAACACCAACACTCCCCCGGCTCTCCCAGCTCCCAGTCTGGACCAGTAGCTGCACGGCTAACTGAGCTAACTGGCTAGCAACTTACTCTGGTGATTTGCTGCCCCCCCCCATTCGTTTTTGAGCATGAATCAGACAATTGGAGAATTCTTACACATTGCACCTTTTTAAAGCCCAAATGCCAGCTTTAAAATTAGTGAAACAAATATTTTTAACTTTTTATAAAAGTTGAGGGAGTCAGTCAACACTAATGCGCTAATCTAGTTGTAGCATCTGTAAAATATTTATTTTAGAGTCGATCTGACACTTCTGATGTTTAAATGTGTGCTTATGAAAGGGAAACAGTGTTATATGTTGGTAAATAAAGAGTTAATTTAAGTTGAGTTTCATGTGGAAATGTTTCTGTAAATGAGGTCTGACCTGTTTGAGCTGTCTGTCATGTAATAAACACCCACAGTAGTTTTGGGTCATAACCACTGGAAAGTATTTAGATGGAGAGACACCAACTCAATTTTGGTTCTGCTCCTGATGATGAACTTGATTTCCATATATTCCACCGAGGTGCAGCAGAAGTCTGAGACAAAGTCAGATTTGTGTTTTGGAAGATGGAAGGTCGATTGAAGGTTTAGAGTTTGTCTTACAGACTTCACTGCAGTGCAGATGCATTACAGCTGAGCTTTATTCGTGCATTTTCACACCTTCATCACGCTGGGCTTTTTTTTTTTTTTCTTAAGTTAACCACAAACATTCATGTTAGCAGAGTACAAGCCGACATGCAGGCTGGGCACAGATGGGGGGGACAAGACGCTGTCGGGTTTGACGTGTGTTTCCTTCCTGTATGAACATTTGAAGTATCCCAGGGAGGTCGATTTTGTGAAAGAGCTTGCGTTTCTTTTTAACCACGTGGTAAACTTCAAAACTTGTGTTCACTTTCTTATCGGGACCCCAGGGTTTCAGTTATTTCAGACTAATTCATAGTCTGCTCACAAAAGTGGGTGTTTTTTGTAATCTTTTGGGGGCCTTGCAATATTTCCTGAGACATAAACGGCCTTAAGGGTGCAAAAACGAACAGCTGATTTATTGTGTTTTCCTCAGGAAATAGTTAGACGCTGTACTTTAAAGCAGTTCTTTTCCCCAACTCATCTAAACTAAGCTGAACTGAACAGCCTGTACGGCAGTGACGCTATTTGCTTTTGATTAATGCGTTAATTTCACACAGGCAGGCCACAGTGTGCAGGTTGTTTACTGCTGAAGTTATAAACCACACATACAAGATTAAGATCAGATTGGTTTGATAGAGCCTTAACGACAGACTTCTTCTATAACGCCAAACGAGATATTTTGCACGCCAATCACCATCTGATATTTGAAATGTAAAAAGCTTGTGTAGCACAGTCATGCCAGAGCCCCTGGGACATCCGTCCAAAAGCAGATGATGCATATTGTCTCCCAGAAAAAAACGTCTGTCAGGAAACAATCCTGACGTGCTCGTATGTTCATTCAAAGGGTTTTTGGTTGCTGGGAAAGTTCTTCCTGTCCACACTGGCTGTGAAGCGATCCCCTCCTGATACAAAACAAATGTAAGAGATTAAGGTGCCTTATCTGTGGCGATGCTCCAACACAGCTTATATTCCTACTTTTTAATTTATATTTGTAGAAAGAACTAGATGGTATCTATTCAGAGAAGAAGCAGTTTTCAATTACCTCAACAGTTCCAGTGTGCTTACGGATATTTGCGTGCTGTTGTAAAGCAGACCTGATGATGTGTAGGAAAGTGATGAACGAACACAGGTTTCAGGTTTAGCCACTGAAACGATGATGACTTCAATCTCCTTAACGTTTCTGTGAAATAACACAACCGAAAAACATTCGTTTTACCAATCCCAGGGCACATTTTGTCTAATGATGGAGACAGGGGTTACTACGGCAGCCCTGAGAGTCAAAACACACAACAAGCTCTCACACAGGTCAACGTTTCTCTTTCTGGAAGCACTCACTCACAGACACCAGGGTACAACTCTCTGGAAAAACAATAACTGAGGAGAGCAAATGATGTTTTGAAGGTGAAGGTTAGTTGTCTCGCAGGTGTTATTTATTGTTTTCAGAGGAATCACCAGGGTGCTGACAGGGGTGAAAATGTTACAAAGGTTCCAGGAGTGGCAAAAGCGAGTGGGCGCCCATGTCCTTGTGTGCTGTGGGGGAGTTTATTGTTGTCAATTTGTTCCTGAGAGATTTTTATCTGCGATATTGAATATTCATGATAGACTGAACAAGATCGAAGTTTAAAAACATGTTTCGAGTTACCATACGTGGGCATAGTTTCAGTGGTATGGACCAAACCAACCCACCGACTGTCACCAGATTCTGATTCATACGTCACCGATTTATGTGACATAAGCTTTTTCCAGCTCCAACCACCTGAAACCAGTGACAGGAGCTCAGAGACAGAACGACAAAACAGCCATTACACTTATAAAGGTGAGTGAGAAGACGAGTTTTTAGGGCCTTTGCGGGAAACTTAACGCCACATCATATAGTCACATTTCAGGCAGCGGTGTGGGCTCATCCTTCCCGACACCACTGCGCATGAAGCGAGGTCGACAACGAATTGTGTCTCTGAATCTGGTGCGGAGGAACTTGTCTGGCCTGTACTAGTGTTGTTTTTGGCGGCCTGTTTTAATTCTAGTTTTAGTCTAGTCTTTGTGTCAAACTGCCATTTTAGTTTTTATTAGTTTTAGTCACATTTACACTCATTTTAGTCTAGTCAAGTTTCAGTCGACTAAAAGTCTGAGCATTTTAGTCTTATCTTAGTCAGAATTATCCATGACTATTTTCGTCTTCGTTCAAAAACTGATGACATTTTAGTTTCTAGTTTTAGTCAATGAAAATTGTACTTTTGTCTCTTTTTAGTAATGCAATTTCTATCTATGTACTTGTATTGCATTTGCTATGTTGTACCCTCCTCCCCTCTCACCTATAGGCCTATGTCATTTGGTAACAGCAGCACACACACACACACACACACACAAACAGCCTCCCTCCCCGCGAGTGACAGAGTCAGACAGCGTCCAGTTCACTGATGACGATTATGTAATTATGTAATTTAGAGCGAAAAACTTTGTCACTTTCCAGGATGTTTGGCGGGTCAGGATCTCAATCACACCACATTTTAACAGCATCCATATGATAATAATCTGTCTGCGGGTTTAGATTGACAGGGGAGACACCGAACCCCGGCTGGCCAGCCATCGGTCCCTTTCTTTGTGTCAGACTTAACTTTGTGTGACACAAAGGCCCTGTACAGAGTCCTGACTTCAAACCTGTCCTTCACCTTGGCGTGAACTGATTTAGAGACACAACAGCAGGGATGAGCTTCACTTATGCTCTTGTTGCTGAATGGGAGCAAATACCTGCAGCTGTGTTCTAACATCTGATGGAGAGACTGTGTGTGTAGGTGCAGTGTGTGTAAGCTGCAGAGGATTCTGTGTGACTCATGTTTCACCACTGCCACACGGAAAAGTTTAGGAGACAGCGAGGAAACTGAAACTGAAATGCTGAGTATCATTTCCACCTTGTCTTTAGCGCCATCTGTCAAATATTTAATGGATTGCATTTAACACAAGCAGCAAGAAAAAAAGGTTTTTTGTTTTTTTTTCAGATTTCTTTTTTACTGTCTGTCTGTCTGTTGGTTGGTTTTTCAGCACGATCACACAAAAACTACTGAACAGATTCCCAAGACACTTGAAGACCTTGAGGAAGATGGAGGTCTCAGACCAGAACAGACCCTGTTAACTTTTGGTGCAGATCCTGATAAAGGGACAAATCCAGAAGCTTTTTGTTTGTTTGTTTTTCTTTAACATTCTGAATTTCTTTTTTTACATTTTCGTTCATTTCCCCGGGGATAATGCATGAAGGTGTCTGGTATAATTCTTCTTTTTTAGATTGAGCAGATTTTTTGGATGAGGCTTGATTGAATTAAAGGGGTAAAGGTATGCGCTCTACTGAGTGCCATTCTTGTAGTCTTTTGCAAACCCTCCTTTAAGATAACGTCTCTTTGTAAAGAGGACTTTCTGCAACATGAAAAGCAGGAAAGAGGATTAAAAAATGCTGAGTCGGCCCCTCAGTCATCAGATTGTACTGAATCATGCTTTTTTGGCATGTCTATAATGATACTTTTTAACATGACTAAACTAAACTAAACAGTGTTATCTAAAAAGCCACATAAATCCTTGTTATATAATCTGAATCTTCAGGCTAGAGACTCTCCTCATTTTAATATTTGAAACCTTTGACATTCAAATCCACCTCGGCCACATGCAAACATGGACACAGTTTAGATTTAGTTAATGGTAAATGCACAGGTCAGATCTTCTATAGTCAGCTCTGTTTGCCGGAGCTAAATGTATATCATGCTGACGTGTCATATTGAGCTTCACCGCTCCTAAACAGAAGCACACGTGCAGCAGAAAAGAGCAGAAATCTATAAAAACAGAACATTTGGATGAGGTCATCAAACTTAATGTATTCACCAGCACAGTGACGGCAGCCACAAGAACAATCTCGTGTGACCAGATGTTAAAAAAAAAAGATGCATTCAGGGATAAAACACTGGTGTAAACTGTTATTATTTATTGAAAATAGTTTTAAATGGTAACATCATGCAATGTATCTTTACACCACAAGAGGGCAGCAAATCATCATCTATGCTGATGACACTCCCTCATACTTGACCCGGCCAACTTACACACACACCTGCACCTGATGAAGGACAGGAAGTGACATCACGTCTGTGGAGCAAGTTGTTCGGTTGTTACTTGACGTGTTTCCTGTTCGGCTGAGCGACAGAACGTCAGCTTGTCCGAAAGTTTAAAACCTGTTTCAGAACAGAATTGATTCCGGCCTGTGGAGCCTGCGTGTCCATTGATTACATGGAGCTACTTTTATGAAGGAAATCACCTGTGTTTTAACCTTTTATTGTTTGAAATGAGCACATGGAGGATAAACTGACATAACTTATGTACAAATCAAATTATTTTGTGAACACTTTGTCCTGCAGTTTGAATTTTGTTGACCTTTTTATGCGTTCAGGCTCATTTTCTGATTCTAATTGTTGTGTGCTTTCGATCTGAGCTAGATGTATACGGCGACTTACGCTTACTGGTGGTTGTGAATGAAAACAGTCGTATGATATAAGAAACTAAGCTGCAAGGTGATAAAGTGCAGTCTGACTGACCTCTAAATTCATATATCTAAAAATGGCTTCATTTCTCATTTCTAGGAGTTTCTCTTTATTGTTCCTCTTTCCAAGTTACCACATGTCTTGTATTACATAACCCTGCAAGTATACCTGTATCATTGTGGCTGTTGTTAATGTGCAGAAAGAGAGTACCAACCTTACCAGGTGAATTACTGCCTTAGCAGACTGCTTCACAGCGGACTGCGGTGTAACTGTGGGATTCACTTCGTACCGATTACCGCTGCACAGTGCTGTGAGGACGAGTGTGCATCAAGCACGGGTCAGGTGTCGTTCATGTTGGTTACACACTCGCCTGTTTGGTGCTCCACGTCACAAGGTGTGGGTGTTTTTTGAACAGACACCGGCTGCATCCACTGTCATTTATTCTCGATGTAGTTTAGTTCCTGGAAGAGCTGTCGAGTTTCATTATGCTCTTTAGAATAGATTCATTCAATGTTGTCTCAGTTCCTCTTATTCTATTTTCACAACATTTATCTTTCTATGCTGTGGATGTGTAGTAGTATGAGTACTGGTCACTGTTGAGACTGTGTAGTGTTGGGGAGGCTTAAACTACATGTAGTTGAACTACTTAGCTTAACTACAATTTGCTGTAACTTGCTGGTAGTTAAACTTCATTCATATTTTGTGTTGCGTCAAGTATTTCAACTAGTTTTTGGGTCATTTTCTGTAGTTTAACGACTCAATTTACAAACTTCAATTCTGGCCAATAACATGAAATATAGTACATTTTATTTTATTTTTCTTTGAAAAAAGGCATGAAACATGTCATGACATGCTAAGCCAACGCTGCCTCTGATTGGCTTGCCCTGGCAGCACTCAAATGCTTATCCAGCCAGTGCAGCATGTGAGCGGCTTTTTAGTGTTGGTAAAGATGTTTTTTAGTGCCAAACGGAACCGGCTGTCTGATAAAAACTGCTCATGTGTCGTGTCAACAAGTGATTCTGCCCTGGCATCTAGTTCTAGGGCCTAAGTGTTAGAGCCTCTGAAGTTCCTGTGATGTTGATCGAAAATGGTAGCTTTTGTTCTTTAAAAAAATAAAACTTGAGTTGAGAGGCATATTTCTGCTGGCATGTGATTTTTTTTGTAGGCTATTATATCTTGTTTCATATACACCATATTTAACGCTGAGTTAAATGAGTATAAGTAGTTGCTAAAGCTACTTTTTTTTAGCAGTGGTTCTAAAAACTACATTTCTCGAGGGGTAGAAATGTAGTTTGTTCAAATTACTGCCAGGCTGAGTGTGCTGTGTGCGTGTGTGTGTGTATGTGACGGTTACCTGTGGATCTGTTGGTAATGCTTCAAGGCTCCACTGGGGGGAGATGATGTCGCTCCTCTCCCTCACTCAGTCCGGACACTGGACTGAAGGTAAGAGCCGTGTGCTGTCCTCGCCGCTCTCACTTTGCTATTCCTCCTGATTAAGGTAAAATGACTGCCCACAAACTACTGTAAACCTGTGAAGAGGTGTTCTCAATAGTTTCCTTTGTTAATGTTCTTTAATCCGGGAGAAAGATGCATGTTTTGATGGTATTCTGTTCAAAGAGTTTCTCAGCTAGCTGCCGAAGACCTTAAAAAGTTGTCCCCATACAGTTCGACTGTTCACTCCGTCAGTGATGGCCTTTAGCCTCGCCACCGTTACAATGACACATCTTTGCTGTTTGGCTCAAGTGCCGCCTTAAGAGACTAGTTCACACACAAGCAAAAATATAGGTTCACATTTTCACATATGAAAGGCTACCGGTACCATATTGATATTTCTACTAAACATTACATATCACGGTCAGTGATGGTGGAGTAAGAGGCGACAAGGCAGCCAAACCAGTGACCACAGTTCAAGACTGCGTTACAACATGTGCAAGCATGATGCCACAGGATGTTTTCAAGTAGACCGCAGCACAATTTACAGCCGTGCTTGTTGTGACAAATAACAGATCTTTTAGTCGAAGAGTCGGAACATCTCCATCCATGCTGGTTGCAACCAAACCAGGTATTTTAAGCCTAAACCTGATCTTATCCTAAACACAACCAAGTGGTTTCTGTGCCTAAACCTCACCGTACGTAAGCACAGCGTTGACCGCAACCTAAAATGGAAAACTGAACCTAAAGTAAAGTTTCAACATATCTTTGTTTGTAGATATGCACATTGCTAACGGTTATTCTGGTGCTTAGGTTGGTAAAAATGGGTCAGATATCCAAGTTATTTTAAAATAAGGAGGTACTACAACTAGAATGTCACTCAGTAGAGCGCATACCTCCACCGAGGCCCGGCATTCCCCTTTAATTTAACTTCCCTCACGATCCATGCATTGTTCTTTGAACAATTTTCAGCAGTTTTTGTGTAATCCTGCTGACAGATCAACAACCAAACGGACATGGAGGTCATTAAATAAGTTTAAAAAGTAAAATCATTAAAGCATCAAGAGTTTGCCCTGAAGTAGTTTTCTCCTAGATTACGCTATAAACACACATTATGAAGTTCCTGCCACTAAAGACTAAAGAATTTAGTTGTGTGGGATCGTGGGAGTTTTTGTCTTCATTGTTAAACAACCACCATTGCTGTTTAAAAAAAAAAAAATCCAAACTATGTGACTCAGGCTGAAAGTCTCTTTCCCCAACTTCCTTCCTCACTCGGACTCATTTCCCGATGTTATCGCAACCAGATGTGACCACATGACACTAACCATTATGTTGACTTGATCACTTGAATATGTTTGAACATTGTTGGAAAAGTGTCTGATACTGTAAGCACGCAGCTCAACAAAATATCTAACAAAAGGTCTCTCATTTTTTTTTAAGCAGAAATCTTACACATTATATCTTAAACCATGTAAGTTTTATTAAGCAGTGAATTAGCTTTCTCACAGATTTTGGTTATTATTATTACATTTTTCATACCATTCTAACATTGTTAATATAGAAATTGTTTTTAGATTAGTCAGTTTTCTAACTTTTGGAAGTGAATGTTATTAACAGCTACAGATGATCAGATCTGTTGCTGATAGTTATCGTATTAACTGATGATAACTAGAAACAGTTGCTGGATGGAAATGACAAGACTTTATTTAAAGAACTGTATTTAAGGACTATTATTTCAACAAATGTCAGCCCTACAGAAAACCCACAAACTTGAGCTCACATGAGGACTGCTAACAAATAAATGAATAATAACTGTGCCCAACCTTCAGTCAGTCTTTGTACATATTTCACAGTCGGGAGCTCTAATTATCCCAAAAATGTGAATCACCTACCGGTTGTTCCGTGGGCGTGTTCAGTCGCCCACTATTTATTTAGTGTTCATTAAATAAAAAGCAGCTGCGGACAAGTTATGTGTAGGTGTGTGTTCCTGTTCCCGCTCATTCTGAGCACGTGAACAGGAACACACACCTACACATAACTTGTTTACACTGTCAGTAGTTAATTCAGGTGCAAATAAGGATTGGGTGAAATTGAAAGGGGGCAGATATAAATAAGACAAAACGTTTCAGAAGCATCTGAAAACACACCAGCGTTCTATGTGACAGATGTGACATTTAAGTAAACACCTGTTCAACCAGAAACTGAGTCATTCAGTTAAAAACAAATGGTGTGCAAATTCAGCTTTTTGCAAGCTGGGGACTGTTGTCTGAGGTAGACGTGAACATGATATCAAGTCATACGTACGAGATCTGAAGATGAGCGCTGGACTGCTTCGGTTCTCTTCTTGATTGACATTTTGTTTGTACAGTAACATGTCATGTAAAAGTCCCAGTCCATGGGCACTACGGGGCTGCCAAACTGTTAGCCTTCTGGTTACAAGATCAGAAACAGAGGTACACGTCAGTAAAGATACCGCCTGAAATATTTGACTGCTTTTTGATTATCCATTTACTTCGGTTACCTTCAGAATAGTGATGCTAAGTACGACGTCTAATTGTATATGCAGTATGTTGATTTTGTGTAGCTCCGTTGGCAAGAATTTCTGAATATATGAGGTTACTGCACTGTGTCTCCACTGTCTGTCCAGCACCACACTGTTGTTATTACAGTGTTTGTATGATATTTCATCACTCACTTCACTTCACTTCACTTCACTTCTAACAATGTTTTAGGCGAGCAATCAGCTGTGTAGAATTCAAGTATTCACAGAAGTAAGAAACCGAAGCGAAAGCTTTTTTGATTTGACGAGCGACCGGCTGGTTATAACAGCTACAGCTAGCTACGGTTTCCAGTTAAACCGAGATGAAAATGTTAAATGTTGAGGAATGCATATCGTCGCTGTCCAGTCAATAAAAAAGAACTCCAAATTTGGTATTATAGATTTTCTTTTTTTCCATAAAACTGAAGGAAATGTCTTTCTCTCTTTGCCTGTCTGTTGTGAGTCTGTCTGTCCTTCTTTTTTTTCTTTCTGTCTGTCTGATGATCATTCTGTCTGTCTGTTGTGCGTCTACCTGACCTTCTTTTTTTCTTTCTGTGTCTGTCGTGCGTCTGTCTGTCTTCCTGTCTGTCTGTCTGTCTGTCTATCTGTGCCACTGGTTAGCGTGCAGTTTGAACCACAGTCATAGATTACCTTTCACCTGCAGTCAAAGGAATCTATTGGTAGCAGCTCAATCTGGTAGGGAGCATGACGCTTTGAAGACCCAGAGCTGTAGAACACGAGGAAACTGATCTTTAACTTTCTAATCGTGTGGCCTGTTTACTTCATGTGTACAGGCCTCATTAGATTTGTGGAAAGGATGGAAACGCCTCTACAGTCCCTGACAAAAGTCTCGTCGCTTATCCAAGTTGTGGGAACAACAAATAATATCTTGACTTGTAGTTGATCAGTTGGAATCAGAAATGGCTTATATGAATGGCAAAGGCCTCTAGCTAATGCTTATTATACCAAAATAAAGTTGTGTATCATTCATTGAGTTTAATCATTTAATTAGGACAGAAAGGTCAGATTTTGCTTGGACAAAAGTCTCGTCGCACTTTATTTTGGTATAATAAGCATTATCTAGAGGGCTTTGCCTTCCATATAAGCCATTTCTGATTCCACTTGATTAACTACAAGTCAACTTATTATTTGTTGTTCCTACAACTCGGATAAGCGACAAGACTTTTGTCAGGGACTGTAGAGATGATTTGGCGTGTTGAGTCTGCACATCCCTCTCAGTGCAGTTACCAATATTTACACATAGGGGTCACCGAACATCTGTCATCTTCACTGTGACATTATCTACTGTGATTCCTTCAACGTCTGCTTCATTTATTATCAAGCCGACGCTCGCAGGCGAGAGTTAAACTGCCGGTGCGAGAACGAGACCGCAGCTTTCTCCCAAATAAAAGGCGCACATCCAAATGTTACAGGGAATGCACCTTCCTTCTGACAATGCATCAACAACAACACTGAGGGGGTCCACCGGTATTTATTTTTTTAGTCAGCACAAGCCTTCCTGGAATTGTACAGTATACATTAAATCTCTATAAATTGCTCACAAATGCCTTTTAGCATGCCTGTGAGGCCGAATGCAGCTGGAGAAGCTGACAGATACTGGCAGAGAGCAGCAGGGGGGGATTCCCTGTGCCATCTTTCAAACTCTGTGAGTCTGTTTAGGGAAGGCGACAATAAACTCGGCCAGCCGTCGACAAACAGCTCGACAGAACCCACTCATGCTGCGAGATAAGGTCTAAAGCCCAGCGTGGAGGTGGGACGAATAGAGCTCAGGGGGGACTCCCCTGTCCATATATTGGGAAATCTTATCTCTCGCTCTCTGAGTCTGTGTGTTTCTCTCTCTGTCTGTCCCCCCCCGCCCCCCTCCGTCTCTCCCTTTCTTTATTTCCTTCTCTTCAGCATCCTGTCTGCAGTTTCATCTCACCCCTGTCACATGCACACAACACTTTTTTCATTTTCCATAGAAAGGTGCTAGAGATGTTTATCTAGGTCTCTCTCTCCGTGTCCCTCTGACACTGTCCTCTGTGATGCATACACGGGTTCATAATGACTCAACCAGCAGCAGAAACCTGTTCCACACTGCTCTCCACTCCCCGCAGCCATCACACTTGCTGTTTTGGGAGCACAGTACCAAAAAGTGTGGGTGTGTGGTCCAAGAAATGTGCCCATCGTCTCCCTGTGTGAATGAAATGGAAAGTATGAATTTACCAGAAATGTGGGCTGGAGATCATTCGATTATATAAACAATCATTTCCTCAAATAACTAAGCACATTTTGCTTTTTGGTCAAGCTCCTTGCAAAGAAGAGAGCAATGCAAAACCTCCAACGTGTTGCCATGTTTGTTTTTAACCGACCGCCTTACATCGCAGCACGTCAGCACTTCAGACTGTCGCACATTTACCATAAACGGACCAGACCGCGCCACACACGCTGTATTTCTTATCATGTACACATGCACAAGATGCGTTGCTTCGGGGCACGCAGCAGGAAGAGGGCACCGCGAAGAAAGTGTGTGCAACATGACACCACAGAGTTAATGATGGATGTGATGTCGGGTTTTATGGTTCGCCTGTGGCTCGAGATAGCAGCTCTCATGTGTTTAACTGATTTTTTTTTTTTTTTGCCTACTTGAGGGCAGCAGAATCCAGATTTGAGGATATGGTGTCACAAAAGTGAGGTGGCACACAAACAGCAGACACAAGGTGACATTTTTACTCACTGGCAAATGACAAAAATCCAATATTAACTGCCTTTTAGCTCAGTTATTGTTTTCTACCAGCTGGTCACCGACTGTATTTATTTGTTTTGTTTTTTAAAGCATTTTTACTGATCAATCGAGCCAACTCAGATGCAGGGGTGTAGGAAAGTGTCTTGAGAAAAGACTGCTCTTTCTCAGCATCGCAAATATTTTTCATTCCACTGTGAACACATAAAAATTGTGGCGCCGTGCTGGAGCATTTTCTGCTGCCAGCTACAGGCCAAAAAATGCTGCGAGAGCTTTGAGGGTGAGACAAAACGGTGAAGTTGTGGGCTTAAACAAAATGAGCTGAAACTTGTGAAAATGCTCCATAAAGCTGAGGGGAGCTGCACGTCGAGTCAGGTTTATTTCTAGAACACATTTAAAAACATGAAAATTTGCTTTAGACAGGCAAGAATTTAAGCCAAATACAGAAATAGATTAAATCATTACACAAGCAACATTACGTACAATAACAAGATGAAATAAAAAGTAAAGAGTAAAGTGAGGAATCTTCCTAAAAATAAGGAAAGGAGATGGGTTTGAATGTATAGTTCAGGTGATCATTAACTTGCATACATTTGTTGATATTTCTAGAAACTTTAGGCTTTTTCACCAAATGCCTGTTATCACCCTAACACCCCCCCACAGTCTCTCAGTGCAACACCACTGTCGTAATACAAATCCCAGGTCTGTAAAAGCTTACCAGACGTACTGTAGGTGCTACCTACAGACAAAAAACGAATTGCGTCACAACAGTGTTGAAAACGTGCATGTTGAAGTGAACATGTGTGTAAGGCTGTGATCCTCCCCTCTCACTGAAGCTACGTGGTGCAGAATCAAGTGTGGCGGAGCAGCGTGCGGCCGCTTCTTGCTCGTCGTGTTGGTTGATTTTTTTTTTAACAGAGTCGAGGTGAGCGTGCACAGTCCCCTCCAAAAGCTATTGGAACAGCGAGGCCCGTTCCTTTTATTTATTTTTTTTTCGGCTGTACACTGAAAACATTTGGGTTCGACGTCGGAAGATGAATATGAGATAAAAGATCAGCAGTTCAGCTCTTCATTCCAAATACTGACGTCTAGATCGGTCACACAACTGTGAAGATGGCCATCATTTGTAACGGAAAGCCACATTTTTAGGTGAGCAAAAGTATAGGAACGGATAGATTAGAGTGAATAATACATAATATTCATTTGCAAATGCGTTGCTTGCAATAACTGCATCGAGCCTGCGACCCACTGACCCTCACAAAACCTTTTCATGGTTCTTTCGTGATGCTTTCTCCAGACGCAGCCTCTTTCAGCTGATGTTTGCTTCGAGGGGGTTTCCCCCTTCAGTCTCCTCTTCAGGAGGTGAAATGCATGTGTGACAGGTGGAGTTTTCCATTCTCCTCTTCTTCCTGTTTCAGCAACACCTTGCAATCAGTGATTAGCGGCAGGGGACGCCTAATCACTCAGTTCCTTGTTAAAAGGTGGCCGCAGGTGGCAAGCGCTCTGTCCTGACACCACATTGCTAATGGTTACCTAAGGTACGTAGTTTTGTCCTGTCTGTCACATACATATTGTCGGCTCTTCTTTTATGAGGCACCTTCCTGGTGTCTGCAGGTGTGTTTGCGGTAACACAGGAGCTAAACCAAGGTAGTGGTGCTGTCTCTCTCCTTCCCCCACGCAGTGCGGCACCAGTGAGAGGAGTGTGGTGCATTTGGTGCCAGACCATGCACATAAGTTGTTTGGTATAACTTGCAACTCCCAGGTGTGCAGTTTCTTTATTTCATTTAAATGTTCTTATATGGTTTGGGGTAATGGACAATAGCTGTGGAGACGTTGCATATTTGAACAGGATTAATATACATGCCTTTCATACTAGGAACGGGAATAAGATGGAGAACACTGCATGATCTAATTGTGGTACTGGCAAAGGAGGAGCTCTTTCTCATTGTTCTATTTTGGGTTTATTTACAGGAATTTAGTTTAAGCACTGTGTTTGGGAAGATGGCATCTTGTGACCAAATGTTTGTGAACCCGTGATATTGTGGTTTTTTTTTTTAGTGCCAGCGCAGACGGGCTGTCATGGGCGTACAGGTGGGGGTCACTGGGTGGAGGGTTCCCCCCTCTGGGTCTGTTGCTTGCTAACTTTGCCGTGTCCCTTTTTATACATAGAAGTGAGTTTAAATGCTTATTATAAACAGCATGAGTAACCTGTGTGTCTTCTGCTTTGCAGTGTGAGCGGCTTGTTCCTCCCCGTGCCTGGTGGTGGTGGTGGTCAGCCTCCTTCCCCTTTCCACTCACTCCCTCCTGTGGGTTTCCCTAACATGCAGGGTTTTCAGTATATTTTGTAATAAAGTAATTGACTTTTAACATTTTTTTTTATCCTTAATTTGAGCCCTAAATTTGATGTCTAAATGAGGGTGGAAAAGTGTTTGCACTGGAACTCACATCTCTGCTCCTTTTCTCGGTATCAGAACTTAATGTGTTAAGTGGGTATTCACTGGGTGAAATTCCCAGAGTGGGGTTGTCACATTTGCTGTCAGGGGCTTACAGTTGCCCCGGTCCCACATGCTCAATAGTGTTCAAGTCTGGAGATTGACTAAAACTTCCCGCTTCTTTCACTGGTGGTTTTGGCAGTGTGCTCTGGGTCGTTGTCTTGCTGCGTGCTGAAGTGATGCATCACTTTTTACATTGGTGTTACATCAGCAATGAGGTTCGTCAAGCACGTCCCAGAGGAAGCCATTCAGCTATTTTAGGGTTTTACTTTGCAGCTTTCACAATGTTTCTGTAATCAACTGCTGATGTTCTTCACCACTTCGACATCTGTTGCGGAGTACTCGGGGCGTTCCAAACGGTTGTACTGGCGATGGCCAATGTTTGTGCTCTGAATGGCTCTGATTGCTTGCACAGCTGGGCAGCAAAAAACACCAGTCACATGTTTCAAATCATTTTGCTAACCTGAAAAATGGGTGGGTTCAAACAAAAGTTAAAAGGTGCTATCTTTTAAGTTTTCTAACAGATCTAGATGTAAATACCTGTAAATGGAAGCCGACATACTCATCTTGTCTTGCATTCATCTTTTGATGTCAAAGCCAAATGTTTTCAGTGTGCAGAGAGAATAATCACGAGATGTTCATGTTGACCTGTGCCGAGTGTCGAAGCGACATCAGATAACATCTGCTGATTTGTTAAAAGAACCGAAAAACACATTTTCTCTACAGGTGTCTTAATATGAGCAAGGGGGGTCCTACATGAAAACACTATCTTCTTCCAAATGTAGAACAGATTTTATCTTGTTTGAAGTAAAAGATTTGTGTGTTTTGTGAAAACACCCTTTTCTTTTCTCGGTTAAAGTAACACCTGATGAAAGACACAATGACAGTGTGTAGGGTGATATATGAATGATAGGGTTGTCGGCTTGTTAATCCAGTCAATCTAACCTGAACAAACCACACAGTCCTGATGAAACAGAGCAGCTCTTGTCTGTTCAACTCTAAATTAATACTAATGAAGTTTTTTGTTTTTTTTTTCACTTTTGAAAATAAAAACATTGTTCAAGTGCAAAAGAGAATGCAATGGAAATGTCAGTGGCTGTGTGCATAAAAACAGCTTTTTTTCTCTCTAATTGTTTATATGGAACATTTTTTTTTTTTTTGTGTGTGCTCTTTTTACCACAAATGATGTGCTTTTATGTGCACGTTACGTAAATCGTTGTTTTTGTGAAAACTGTTTTTGACAGGAAGCAACCCTTCTCTCCCAAATGTCATATGACGCTGTGGTTTGCATCTAGAACAGTAAATCAATCAAAATCACATAAATGCTGAATTTGTAAATGGGGAAATGTGATGACATGTTATGTAAAACACGCAGATCCAAACTCCTACTGCATGACAGAGTCTGTGTAGAGTCCCGTCTCTTAATTTAGAGTTTGACAAACAAAATGACTTCTGGTGTAAAACTGAACCAAACAAGGGTACTTTTTTCACAGTCAACATCAAAAAGCTTTCATAGATTGAATCTCGTTTAGTTTAATGAAACTGAGCTACCGTTTTTTTTTCTAACAGAGGTGTGAGGTGGTATGAAGATGCCCCTGCAGAGCAAAGCCCCTGGGACTCCCCCGTCCATATCATCCTCTCTTTTCTATGAAATGTTCACATTATTCATGCTATGGAAATCAGTGAGTGTCACAACCTCCCTGAACATGAGATGCTAAGTCAGCTGCATGGATACATTACCTAGCACAGGTTACATTTTCAACAAGAGTGTGCGTGCTCAAACGAGAAACCATTCATTGTAATTCGGGTTTTTGACATCTGGAGCTGAGCAGTTTTGCCTTTTTCATTTTTTCCATGCGTGGGTCTCAGTTTTGTTTATCTGGCAAAACGATGCACATTCCTGATCCACATGTGGGGGTGGTAACGATAGAATTGTGTTGAGATAAGTACAGGGATGTGTATGATGGTACATAAAGACTTCCATCTCCAAATGTGACATGTGCAGGTCCGTAGACCCTAAGCAGCGAGGAGAGAGACTCCACCCGCATGATTTGATAAACAAAACCTAGGCCAAAGTGGGTGAAACTACTTGATAACTGGTGATTATTATACCAACTTTGGGGTGGTAGATTATCTACCCAACACTGAGAGTAGCACAGCGATCGCAAAGCTAAAGACACACTTTGACACCGATACCGAAATGAGTCATTTTCTGATACTGGACCACTGCACACAACTCAAGAGTTCCAATGAAACCAAAGAGGGTAATTTAATTTATTTTCTAGTGATATTCAAGTTGACATCCTCACTGATGTCGAGAACACAATTCTTTTGTTTAAGAATAATATTGAGCTCTGAGTTTAAGTGATATCTTAAAAAAAAAGGGAAAAAATGTGACAGTGGGATTGTTGCTCCCAGTTTTTAGTGTTCTGGCGAACAATTTGAGTGTAACACAGTCTAAGCATGACGCTGGCTGGAGCTGATGTTAACGTTTAGTCCATCTAAGTCAACATAGAAACAAGTAAGGTGACGTGCCAAGAATGAAATTAGCCAGCGAGTAAACAAGACAGAAACAATGCAATGAATTAAAAACTTTTAGTGATTCAGGCGGCCCTGTGGACAAAAGCAGTGTAGGCACCACCACCCTTGTGTCTAAAGATCTTGATCTGCGAAAAAAGAAAGACGAAATGCATTTTGGCATTATTTTGGCTACATAGATTAATATTTCTATTTGTACTTGTGTTAAATGAATAACTGTAACTTTGCTTTAGTGCCAGTTCGTATCACCAGGCTACAGAACAGCTTCGTTCCCCAAGAACGAAGACTCTTCAACTCCTGCTCAGCACTGTACTGAAGAATAGTTATAAGGTGATGATTCATCCGACCTGGATAAGCCTTCATCCAACCGGATGAAAGACATTAGGAAGACGTAAGATGACTATAGAAAAAAACAGCCGATCTTCTCACTGATGGTCCTTTTCTGTAGGCCTCAGTTTTAGATTTTGACTGTTTCAAGTTCAACAGGTTAAAAGTTATTTGCAGAACGTTTAAGAGTTCTGTGGCTGTGCTGGGCTGGGCTGTGGTTGATGTCGGTGAAACTGCACACGTGATGAAAGAGAAGCTTAAACTTGGTGTCTTCGCTGCATAGGGGAGAGGAAATGCAGCTACAACAAAGACTGGGAGACCTTTACCGGGTGAATTTAGTTCGAGCTCTTCAGAGCAGCTCTCTTATATTTCAACTTCAGTCTGAATCGCACGGCCACGGTAACGTGTCTGATGTGTGCAACTGAACCAATGCGAGGATGAGGCGCAGAGATGTTACGAACTAAGAAACACAACAGAAAGGGTTATTTTTAAAGTTGGATAGCCGTCCATATCAAAATGAACTTGCTCTTTGTCCCACATTTGATTTGTTGTGACTTTCCTGAACTTGAGTGAGCATGAAACTCTCCGGGGTGTATCGTCAGGACCAATGATTACCATCAAAAGCTGGTAGAATATGGTTCTCCTTCTAAAAAATTCAAATCTACATATACATTTTTGAAAAGTCAACGACTGCAACTCCCAGCACCTGGATTAGACCTCTACAGTCAGCAAATATCAAAAAGTAATGACACATTTTCTTAAAACCTGGAAGTGAAACACAGTGGATGTAATCAAAAGGTAATGTTAGCCAGGAAGCTGTTGAATGCTACTGTTAGCTAATAGGTTATCATATGTAGTTTTACCTCAAAATATGAGGTCCAATCATTTTTCAGTGTCTACTCAGCAGGTGATCAAATGATAAAATTTCTCAGATTCCCTAAGTTGACACAACCTGCAACCTGCCAGACAATAAGGTAAGACATGTGTCCAATGTGGCAACAAAGTTAGTTAGTTCCTTGGCCCTGCTGAAAAACATAGTATAGAGTATATGAGCTTGTTTTTTCCTCCATGTAGACGCAATAAAAAAGCTCAAAAGTGTCGCAAGTCCTTTCCGGCAACTTCTGCGGTCTGACCCCCACAGTGGGGGCTGTTAAAATGTGGAGTTAATGCTTCCAGAACCGGGTTCCCATGGAAAAAGAGCCTTGACTCAGCTGAGAGATCATTAACGGGGAAGAGTTTTTTTAAAAGTTGTTTTATGATACTGTCATCTGTCCCCTCTCATTTCCTGCACATTTGAGGACCGAGCTGCTGTGATTATGGACAGAGGGTCCGTCTGAATGTAGCCAGGAACACTTGTGTGCACCAAGTGGATGTAATGCAACCTGACGCACCTGCAAAGATGTTAAAAAAAACAAAAAAAAAACACTCAAACAGGAAACTCAAAAGCCCTTTTGAATTGCTGTTATAAACTCTCACAGGGCTACCGTACAATAGGCTGTAGTCACACGGCAGCTGTTTTTCCTCTGACATCTGGTCGGGGGAACTCAAATGTAATGTGTTCCAAGTTGCAATTCATACAAACGTGTACCTCTGGATTTTCCAAAGTATACAATTTACAACTTGGATTACAGCATTACAACATTACACTCGCATTCCAGCTTCACACCCAGAGGCTCATCGCCACCTTGTGAATGAGGTGTATTGTAGGGAGAATATACAATATGTACCTCAGCCCTGACAATACAGTATTTGTAAATGTGTGGTTTGCTTTAGTATGAGTTTTGGTTGATGATGATTATTCAGATTTTTTTAATTTATTTTTTTATTAATTTCAGTGTTTTTGTCAAAAAAATCACATGTGGGTGCCAACGTGGGAAGACGAGGAGAACTCCTATTTTGTAAGTGAAGTGTTTCATCATATCTAACATGTGACACTGAATCGAGTACTACTGTATTACTGATAAGGAATGAAGAAATTCTCCTCCTCGGGAGTTCATATCGACATTCAGATATCTGTGATCTCAGGCTGAGCTTTGCATGTGTGGGTGAACTGTGTCAAGTGTATGAATGGACAATTTGTTCACCTGCCCTCGGCATCAGGCAGCTACACAGGAAGTCAGCTGAACTGTGTGGTGTGAGCGCTGCTGTCATGAAGGGGATGTTTCTGTGTCATAGCGGAAAACAGACCAGTGATATTGGTAGACTTTCTGTGCTCCAACTTCACCTCCCCCGTTAGATCACAAGTAAAGGAAATGGATGATGGTGGGGAGACTGTAGGCGAGCGCTACATGTAGAGCACACACTAACACACAGTGGGGGGATATAAAAGATGATCAAATGGGCAACCTGATGGACTGTGGTGAGCATGGAAAAAATAAATGGGTTTTTTTGACGTAAAGCAGCACACCGCAGAATTTGCCAAATACACAAGAAGGGAAACATCAGCTCCTGACTCCTACTCCCCGTCTGGGACTGTTTGTTTGATTGATCTTCTTCACTAGATGTGGTTGTTTGGTGCCTCAAGGCAGCAAAACTTAAAGGTCATCTGAGGTATAATCTAAATCGCACTCGTGGATTCTATAATGGAGGCAAAGTGTTTCCCTACCATAGCGTGCATCAGTAGAAGATGGCATAAAGGCGGAAAAATGTGGTAAAGTTCTAAAAGGAGCTTCTGGCTGCCACACATCGCCACCGCCGTCATCGTATCAAGATGCAATAATCACAGAGTAAAACAGGGAAGACGGTTAAGTTCTGTTAGAGTTTAAAGGTGCACAACGTAGTTTTTGGGTTAGAAATTGTAATCAGAAGAGAAAGATCTTTTCGTTGTTTCGTTTTCTAGCCCGCTTTTCCCTCGCGGGGTTGCGGTGATGTTGTTGTCCCCCCCTTTTTCAGGGAGATTACTGGAGCCTATCCCGATTACTGGAGCCTATCCCAGGATTACTGGAAAGAGAGAAAGATCTTGTAAATGTAAATCAGGTTTCTAGGCCAAGTATACTTAGGACAAGGAATTTGGTCTCTGCATTTATCCCATCCGTGAATAAGTGAACACACACAGCACAAAGTGAACACACAGTGAGGTGAAGCACACACTAACCCGGAGCAGTGAGCTGCCTTGATACAGCGGCGCTCGGGGAGCAGTGAGGGGTTAGGTGCCTTGCTCAAGGGCACTTCAGCCATGGGTGTGGGCATGGGAGAGCAGTGCTCAACCACTCCCCAAGCCCGAAGCCCTAACCAGTAGGCCACGGCTGCTCCAATTCTTAATTTACTGATCGGACATGTGTAGAAACAGCTTATTTATTCAGTTATGGAAAAGAAAATCATATTTCTGAATTTGTGTCATTATGTCATTCATGTTGTTTACTATAAAAACATCCTGAATTCCTTCTCCAAACACAGTGCCCCTTTAGGCACTTTAAAGGTGATGTCTATTTTTACAATAGATGCTAAATATTTCACCCACAACTGTACTCACACACTCACTCACTCACTCACTCATGTACTGTTATGTTCTGCTCATGAATCATCAAGTCACAACAGGAGCAACAAGCAATGCAACACAATTATGTTTTTTTTTGTCTTATTGGAATTAAGTGTAGATATAGCAATCATCCTCAGCTCCTCCTTGAACCGGCACCTTATCGTGGTGGAGGGGTTTGAGTACCTGAATGATCCTAGGAGCTATGTTGTCCGGGGCTTAATGCCCCTAGTAGGGTCTCCCAAGGCAAACAGGTCCTAGGTGACAGGTCAGACT
>OMLP01040311.1:0-11817 GCA_900302685.1 Spondyliosoma cantharus | reverse complement strand
TTTTTTTAGATGTATGTGTATATATGTATGTGTATATATATATATGTGTGTGTGTGTATATATACATATATATATGTGTGTGTATATATATATATGTGTGTGTATATATATATGTGTGTGTGTATATATATATATGTGTGTGTGTATATATATATATATATATATATATATGTGTGTGTGTATATATATATATATATATATATATGTGTGTGTGTGTATATATATATATATATATAAAATGAACAGTAGATACATTAAACAGTGCAAACAGTAAACAGTGCAAATAGAGGTAGAAGTTGTCCATTGTCTATTATCTATTGTCCTCCCTGCCTTTACTGAGAGCTGTTGTACAGTCTGATGGCCAGGGGGATGAAAGAGTTTTTGAGTCTGTTCGTGGAGCTGGACTGGGACAGCAGTCTGCCACTGAACACACTCCTCTGTCTGGTGAAGGTGTTGTGCAACCTAACATGTCCTTCGGGATAAATAAAGATTTATTGACTCTCATTCTCAGGTTTTATCTGAAGTTTGTGAACTTGTTATTGTAATCGTAATTTTTGGCATTTATAACTTCTGTTACTCACAAAAGTATACAAATCCAGCAAAGGCTGACCTCAGCATGTCCGACTGACAAGATGATAATAAAACAAAGGCATATAAACAGTGTTGGGGAGACTTAAACTACATGTAGTTGAACTACATAGCTTAACTACAATTTGCTGTAACTTGTTGGTAGTTAAACTACATTCATATTTTGTGCTGCGTCAAGTATTTCAACTACTTTTTGGGTCATTTTTTGTAGTTTAACTACTCAATTTACAAACTACAATTTTAGCCAATAACATGAAATATTTTTTTTCATAAAAAAAAAAACCTATGTAATATAAATATTATTTTATTTTTCTTTGAAAAAAGGCATGTCATGACATGCTAAGCCAATGCTGCCTCTGATTGGCTTGCCCTGGCAGCACTCAAATGCTTCACAGAGTGGGCGGGTCTTTGTGCCAAGGAAGGCAGTGCTCATATGGCACAAGCACGTCATGGACAACCCTCCCGCTACCCCTGATGTGCCACCATGTTTTTAGCGCCAAACGGAACCAGCTGTCTGATAAAAACTTTGAGAGACTGCTCATGTGTCATGTCAACAAGCGATTCTGCCCTGGCATGTAGTTCTAGTGTCTAAGTGTTAGTGCCTCTGAAGTTCCTGTGATGTTGACCAAAAATGTCAGCTTTTGTTCTTTAAAAAATAACACTTACACGCATATTTCTGCTGGCATGTGAATTTTTTGTAGACTATTATATTTAGTTTCATATACACCATGTTTCATATACACCATGTTGATTTATTTAACGCTGAGTTAAATGAGTATAATGAGTGTAAGTAGTTGCTAAAGCTACCTTTTTTAGCAGTAGTTTTACAAACTACATTTCTTTCTGCCCAGCTCATAAGGGTTTCCAGCGCTTTGAGGCTTTGGAGCAGGGCGATTCGTTTAGTCCCAGCCAGGCGGGGGTAGGACTGGCTCCCCGCCAGAGGTTCCTCCTCATCAGTATCCTGGACAAAAAGGTGATTTGACAACTGCATTGTGAATATCCCTCAGGTCAAGTGGAGAACAAGACAGACACCTCTTAATTTAAATCCACAGATAATTGAAATATATGTATGTGACACGATGCTGCTCTGGTGTTTACATGCTTCAACTTTGGCTGCAGGTGGATATGAATATTTTTGTACCTAATGTAAATGTAATTCCTCAAATAAGCTTAACAGTATCAGCAACAGTAATAAGGCCGTTGTGAACCCTTATAAGATACTTATATAATGAACATAATAAATGTTAATAATATCAAAACACATGTATTGTTAGATTATAAGACATAAATACTAATAAGAATCTTGTTAACAGTTTACGGACTGCTTAAGAAAAAAGCTTTAGAGTTTCTAGTAATATGCTCTAAGTAATACACTCTTAGTAATATAATATTACTGAGAGTACTAATAGTAATTAGTAATTGTTGATTAAAAGGGTGGCCAGGCCCATCAGTCTTATCAGCTGGACCATCCAATAAAGGCAACAGCCTTTAAACCACACAAACTGAACTGTTAGTAAGTGTGTAATAACAGATATATCAACCTTAATAAGGCATTGTTCACTAGCTACTATTGCTGCAAAAGGTCTAGTTGATTGCTGAAAAATGCATAATAAAGTATATATTAATCTTAATAAAGCAACATATTAACACATAATGATGCAGTAAGCATCTTAAAGGGCCTTATAGCCTACTATCGTTAATAACAAGGACCGTTATTTAAAGTGTTACCACAGTGTCAGCTAAGTTTTATGTCTAAATCCTGCTGAGGTTTCATAAGAACATAAAATGGATTAAGTGACAAAGAGAGTGGTCAAATTTACTCCAGTATGACTATTTCTATTTACTGCATTTAAGTATGAACTAAAGGTACTTTAGTAACATCTCAAGTAGCCGACATTTCCAGACATTGTGTGACACCTTCTTTAAAACGTCCAAATTCCATGCGTAAAATAATAAATAATATTTAACAAAAACATGAATGCTGCAAAGTTTTTGTGAACTCTGCACGTACAGAGTTTGACCACAACAATGGGTACCATCTTCTACTGTAGTTTTTCTTTACTGACACTAATAATTATTGTTTTTTGTTTAGAAGAATATGATAGGGTTTAACTTTTTGTTGTTGTCTTCTGCAGTTTCTTTTGTTTTGTTTTTTCACACAATTTCCTTTGATAGTTTAAGACTATCTCACATGAAAATAGCCACCACCACAGTCAGATTTATCACATTTCAGTGCTAGCAGGATCATGAGTAGCGTGTTTTCTACCCACCAGTATGGTCTGTTAAAGAATGTCTCATCAACTGCAGGACCCAGATGCAGTGGATGTATACTTAGTTTAAGTAATTTAGTTTCACAGCATTGAAGATTTTCATTTAAAAAAGTGACAGATTTTTCTGAGATGGCATATCTCATATATATTGAGATATCTTATATATATTTATATCTATAAAAAGTTTATAATTGTTTGAATGATGCCGGTATAAAAAATATGGCTTCACTTAAAGGAAATAGGCTTATTTGCTTTTTAGCTGAGCGTTAGAGAAGAAGAATGATTTTGTCACATTTTGACGATTTCTCATGGCTACAGTTTTCATTTTAAACTAAGGTAACTGGCGGCTGCCAATATTTACTATAAAGGCATAACAGTTGTATAACCCTTCTAATGTAACCCTCAGGGAGAAGGTAAATCAACGATTTTTGTTTATCAGTTGGAACAAGCAGGTCTAATGTACTGTACATGTAATGTTTTCAAGTAGAATAATTAGATTAGAATTAAAATAATTATATTTGTAACAAATTATTGCTGTTTTTATTAAAGAGTTAAAACCGTATTTATTTATCGTAAATCTAGTTAGAGATTCAAATTGTGCACAGAAGAAATTGTAATGCTGTTGTTATGTCTTATCATTATTCCTTAAACAACATATATATCATCTTCACTGTATTTTTGACTTGACATATATCATATTTTAACCGTCTTTGCTTTAGGTGACTCTATATAGCTATAACTGGTCTGTGGACCTGGGTGCCTCTCTGAACCGCGAGCTGGTCCGTCTTGTCAAGTGGCAGAACGCGAGGGCTCATGTTGTCCACTGCCTGCTCAACCAGAAAATGGGCCTCTTCCATCACTACTGCTTCTCTGATGCACCCATCCATGAAATTGACTCCAAGCAGGTAAAGACACTGACATTCAGAGGCCAATATTCGTTTTTCTGTCCACTGACAGGTGAAGTGATACTCATCTGCTTACTCCTAGAGACCTGGACCCTTATTGGACATATTTGTAGAAACAGGCATCTAAGGATTGAATCTCTGGGTGGATGATTCTCATGGCAGAGGTTAGGAGCAGGCTTTGATAGGAGAACTGTCAACTTTTTTGCTGCTACTATTACTTTTACTGGAGAAAATCATACCGTGTAGCCAATAAACTGATAAAGTTTCTCTTTTGAAACAACAGCTATCAACCGTGAGCAATTAAAGGATAAAATAGATATGTATATTTATAAGAGTTTTGCATTTAAATGTCTAAAGATGACTTGACCTTTGCTATATATTTTGTTGAGTTTACTATTTATGTTAAAACCTAGAGAAATCAAATTTACGCAAGATAATGGTGGGTTTGATTTGGTCGCCTTTTGCTTTAACGTCTGGGTAGATATCAGGTCATACGTCAAAGAGCGAGAAAGTTGGCAAATGTTACTAAATATACACCGATCAGGCGTAACATTCTGACCACCTGCCTAATGCTGTGTTGGTCCTCCTTTTGCTGCCAAAACAGCCCTGACCCATCGAGGCATGGACTCCACTAGACCCCTGAAGGTGTGCTGTGATATCTGGCACCAAGGTGTTAGCAGCAGATCCTTTAAGTCAGGGGTGGGGAACCTTTTTCCTATCGAGGGCCATTTCAATTTTCATACCATCCCTCAAGGGCCATGAAATTTTTTTTTTTAGAGGTAAGCAACTCACAACATAATTATTATGGCCTTTTTAACTTAATTGCAATAATCATGACCATTAATTAATGTTTTAGCCAATTTTAATTTTATCCATCTCAGTGTATCTTAGTGTTTTAATCCAATTAATATTCTGTTCCTGTTGGTTTTTATACTTACTGATGTTTAATAGTTTAAGCAGTAGATAACCTGTAATGTACCTCAAATCATTTCAGAGCATTGTGATGTGAAATAAAAGAAAAAATTCAGCCCTCTAAAACCTATATCAGCTTTAAATCACTCTGACAGACAGATCTGAGTTGTTTCATATACGGTTGTATACTATCAATCTGAGGTGAAAAGACAGGGAGTTTTCTTTTGAAAGCAGGCTGAATACAGCTCCAATGTCATCTTTCGAGTGATTTTAAGCTGATATATGAGATTTTAGAGGGCCGTATTTGTTTATTTTCACATCAGAACGCTCTGAAATGATTTGAGGTACATTATAAGGTTGTCTAATGTCAATCTGAGGTGGAAAAAAAAACAACTTACTTATTAGTATCATCAGTGTGTGTGACCTAATGCGATGGCTGGAACTGCTTCTCCTTGGTGAGACGTCTGGTGGCAGTGATGACGATGCTACTCTCAGCTGGTTTCCAGGTTTGGGTCGGTCAGTCTTGAGCGGAGCAGAGTCTTTGCAAGAATCAGTTTTGATAAGAAAAACTGGAAATCTCTTGCAATATCCTTCAATGATTTCTCAATGTCTTATGCCACGTCAGTAAGCCGATCTGAGACAGTTCTCTGAGACAAACTGACACTTTGGAACAGCTTGATTTTTTTCTGCCGTGAGCAGCTCCACAGCGGCAAAGACGCACTCCACAAATTCACCCTCGGCATGAGGTTTCAGCTTCTTAGCAATTAGCTCACTCACCACGATGAAGCTAGCGTGTGTCACGTTGTCCTGGTCCGCTCGCAGTTTGGATAAAACTGCTTGCTGGCCAGTCAAACTCTGTCGAAGAGCGGCAACTTCATCCACCCGCGCTTGTCCTTTCAACGCATCCAGTTCTGCATGTTTCGCACTGTAATGATGCTCAAGGTTCGCCTTTTTCATTACCACCAGATCACATCCCACAGAAGCTCCATTGGATTGAGATCTGGGGAATATGGAGGCCAAGTCAACACCTCAAACTTGTTGTTGTGTTCCTCAGACATTCCTGAACCATTTTTGCTTTGTGGCACGGCATTATCCTGCTGAAAGAGGTAACAGCCATCAGGAAGTACCGTTTCCATAAAAGGGTGTACATGGTCTGCACCAAAGCTTAGGTAGGTGGTACATCCACATGGATGGCAGGCCCAAAGGTTTCCCATCAGAACATTGCCCAAAGCATCACACTGCCTCCGGTGGCTTGCCGTCTTCCCATAGTGCATCCTGGTGCCATGTGTTCCCCAAGAAAGCAATGGACACGCACCTGGCCATTCGCGTGATGTAAAAAGAAAATGTGATTCATCGGACCTGGCCACCTTCTTACATTTCTCCATGGCCCAGTTCTGATGCTCACGGGTCCATTGATGGCACTTTCGGCGGTGGACAGGGGTCAGCATGGGCACCCTGACTGGTCTGCGGCTATGCAGCCCCATACGCAACTAACTGCAATGCACTGTGTATTCTAACACCTTTCTATCAGACTTCTTCAGAGAAACATTAGCTCATCTGTTGGATTGGACCACACGGGCCAGCCTTCGCTCCCCACGTGCATCAATGAGCCTTGGCCCATGACCCTGTCACCGGTTTACCGCTGTTCCTTCCTTGGACCACTTTTGATAGATACTGATCACTGCAGACCGGGAGCACCCCACAAGAGCTGCAGTTTTGGAGATGCTCTGACCCAGTCATCTAGCCATCATAATTTGGCCCTTGTCAAACTTGTTCGAATCCTTACGCTTGCCTATTTTTCCTGCTTCTAGCACATCAACTTTGAGGACAACATTCACTTGCGGCCTAATATATCCCACCAACTAACAGGTGCCATGATGAAGAGATAATCAGTGTTATTCACTTTACCTGTCAGTGGTCATAATGTTATGCCTGATCAGTGTACGTAAAATAAAACTTGAATATGTTACCACATCTGTGAACATTTCTGCCTGAGTCACCTAAATAAACTTTCATCGGCAATGGTGGTTGATTAACAATGAAGACAACGCATTCCATGATCCCACACTACATATGTCTTATTTGTTTTGTTTTATTTAGAGACCCCTAGTAGCAGAAATTCCATACAGTGCATTTAATCTGTCTGTTCCTTTACAACATTCAACATTTAGTTGGACAAGTCGTGCTGGGTATCGGTAACGCTTACATACAGTGCGTGGGGCCATTCGTGCGCAGCCCCTCTGTAGCATTCTAACAGTGGGCAACAGCAGGCTGTCTTTGAAGAAGCAGGCTCATCTCCTTCTGAAGAAAAATATTCTCCCAAGCAGGCACTGAGGAACCGCTGGGTTGCACAGCATTCCTGTATGGATCTTAAAATAAAAAAGGTCCAGAAAAAAGATGTAAGGCATAGAAACATTCTCTCTCTCGATGGAATGCACCCTCACAGTAACCATTGTGCCGAAAGCCAGAGTTCCT
Source organism: Spondyliosoma cantharus (assembly GCA_900302685.1). NCBI lineage: Eukaryota > Metazoa > Chordata > Actinopteri > Spariformes > Sparidae > Spondyliosoma > Spondyliosoma cantharus. The sequence goes on along the minus strand of OMLP01040311.1, from coordinate 4,667 downwards.
TTGCAAAAATGCATCACACTGGGATTGCGAGGCACAGTACGTAAGTAAATGCAAGTAAGCCTTTAGTAACATTACAGTCACTCTGTCAGAACTCAAGTGGGGTTCGGCAGCTCTCACTCAACCAGGGTTTGAATTTGGGGGCAGAAACTACACCTAAGTACTACTTACTTTACCAATGGCGCTTTAGTGCACATCTTTAGTTCTTAGCCTCAGCTGATTTGGGAGGGCCTTGTAGTTAGGCTTCTGGCTTACCTACAGGCCTCTGTATTGTTAGAACATGTGGTTGAGGTCCTAACATTGCCCCCTTTGGTCCGAAGGGTGGGATGCTGGCCACAGACTTAGGAGCAACCTTGGGGTCGAACAGTCCATGTGTCCAGAGGACACAGAGCGGCTGCATAATGCACATGTCCTTGAGAAGAGGAAAATGGTTGTTAGAGTTCAAAAAGTTCTGTTCAGTTCAGGGACTGTTGTCTGGGCATTGACCCTGAGACAAAGTCTGGGCAGATGACTCTTAGCTGTCTCTAGCTTAATTTAGACCATTTAAAAGTCAAGATTAGGTACAGAATGGTACAATATTTGCTGTTTTAACCCCTGATACATCAAAATTGCCCAATAAACTCAGACAAAAGACTTGGCAGTCTTTGCACCTAGGTGTGAAGACAGGAGAATTCTGGGGAACTGAGTTCAGCTCAGAGTCCAGTGTCCTAACACTGTGGTCACACAAATTAAAAAGACATGCGGAAACCCTTGAGAACACTGCAAACTTTCCTGCTTTATTCAGCCTTCTTTTCTGTTTTGAGAGTTTGGACATCCTTTATTAAATCAAGATCAATATGGACCGCAGTCCAGACCCTGACGCAGGGAGAGAAGACAGAGAGACGAGAGAGCCGGAGACAACAGAGAAAAATAACTACACATGGCGCTCTATAAGAAGAGAAAAGTGGACAGCGAAAACAAAGCTTTCAACCAAAAATGGAGTCTCATTCATATTCATTCTTCCCACTGGAAACACAAAACCAGTCTGTCTGATATGCTCAGAGACCGTGGCACTCAAAATAAATAAAAAGTGTCAATGTGAAACGACACTATAAGACAAAGCACAACGTTTTTGACCAAAGATACCCACTCAAGTCTGAACTGAGGTCACAGAAAATAAGCAGTCTCAGAGCCTGCCTTGCTTAATTGGTAGAGCATGTGCCTCATGTGCAAAGACTGTTAATGCCACAGTGACCCAGGTTTGAAACCATCCCGTGGGCCTTGTGATGCATGTCATCCCCACTCTCTTTTCCTATTTCCCATCATTCTTTTTTGTCCTACCACAATAAAGCCATAAATACTGAAATAGATATTCATACATCTATACACACATACTGACATACACATACACACTGTTGTTCAACTCAGTGGCCAAGAACGTAGGGCAGAGCTTATCTCCATGCACTGAACCGCAAGATCACTGTTTGAAATCCTGGCTGTTGGCTAAGGCAGGTTGAGGCAATTTCTGTATTTCTAGCAATGGGCTTTTCAGCATTTACACTGCATTTTTAGCAGGAAATGCATTTTGTAGTTTTGACAGCTACTGCGATTTCTATATGATTCACAACAAGTTGGAATAATAATTTTTGCATCGCAATTTTCATTTTCACTGATAAAAATATAAAATCATGATCATGTTGTGCTGTTGGGGTCTGTTCCTAACAAACATGTTTGTTTATATCCGGAGAACAACATATTTTGTCCAGGACATCTCTGCAGCACTACAGTACTTAATAGTAATACTGTTCTGCGATTTTGATAATACTGGGATTAATTGTGCTGCCCCAATTTTTTCAGTTATCCCCCAAATGCGGATATCAATCAGCTGTGACAAAGATACCTATTTTACGGAGGCATGATATTTTACGGTTTAACAATAAAGTCTCCAAAATCAGTGCACAATCAACTTTACTGGTAATAGGGTTAAATAATTATACATTACCCAAACCGTCTTTTTCTATACACTGCTACGGATGTATCTGTGATAGACCATAACATTGACCTACTGATATATCTTCTATCAAATTTCAACCACTACCCCTTGTAACTCTGTTCTGAGGACCAATGGGACACTCAAAAACAAGGGGTAAGGGTTGAAATTGGAAATAGGATTAATTCTTTGTCACATGACCACCAACAGAGTCAGATAAAAAACCCTGTTGTTAAGAAAGCAGTGACTGAGCCCCAAAGTCTTGAAAGAAGCTGCTATGGTCTACTTCCAGTACAACAGCCCACATATGATAGTGAATATAGGAAAACTATTCATTTGAATCATGTTCAATTTTGTTTGGTAATGTGCGTCTTTCAAACCACAATATAAAATGATATGATGAGGACCAAGTTTTAGGTCATGGGCAACTTACTACTTCTGCATGTGCACTAGCTATTTTGGTTCATATATGTGCAGCAGCACAAAGCGCAGAACAGTTAGGTGAAGACATGCTGCTTACTCCCAAATATATTTTTAATTCATCAAATTACCACAGAATACCTTGTGCAAGCTAGTTTTTCAGCACAGAAATAACATGCAAAATGCAGAGAAATACAGGAATGGAGTCGGGGTAGATAGCATAACAAGATCCCAGCAGCTAATTTTTCCTTAGCTCTCTTCCCATATTGTTGTATAGAACAGGCTGTAGTAAAGATATATAAGAGCAGGTTTTTACAGCAAAAAAGGACACCAAATGCCCTTTTAGCCTCCCCCCTGCACCCAATTACAAAACAAAGAATGCCCAAAGAATGGAAAGATCCAAACTTTTCTTCTCCCTTCAATGGCCCCGCTCTTCATCGCTGCATTGCTAATGAGTCTGGACAGAAGGCAGAGTCAGAGCAGCAGAAAATTTGCCTGAGCAGAGCTTCATCTGTCATGGTCCCGATGAGAAGCAGAGGGTGTACCAGTGTACAGTTTGACCCTCTAGCCTGTGGTCATTATGCTGCCAGCTCTGCCATACTTGGACATCTGGGCCCTGAGCTGCTCCACTGAACAAACTTGCCCCAAAGTTCTCTCTCAACAGCCACCAGGATACATGAACAATGCTTGGGACATTCAATTATCCAATAGTAATACCATCAACACTAATATAGAGTGCAGTACACCATATACAGTGTGATCAGAAAACCCTCTGCCATAGTTGTATTGGTCTTTGCCAGAGGTCATGCCACTGAGTCAGGATGGGATCATTTGAGCTCATCTTTTTATAATACAAATAGTCATCAAAAACCACTTGGGTAACCCTTTCGCTCTGCTGGGCATTATTTTTTAAAGGTACCTGTCCTCTTTGCTCCTCATGATACCTGTGCTATAGACATGGGCCTATTTAGCCTGCCTTTGCTGTCTTTTGGTTTTCATTTATTGTCAAACGATTCAGTCGTTGTCCTTATCTTTTTCACTGATCCTTTCTTCCTTATTTTTCATCGGTCTTTTCCAGGATCCCAACCCATTCCTCAGCCCCTCCATGGAGCCTGATGCATTACTGCGGAGCACAGTTCCTCCTTTGCCTAGTAAAGAGCAGGGCAGGCTGGTTACCTCTGTTCGGAGTCTTGCACCGCTTCACTTCCCCTCTGAACTACTTCCCTTTGATGAGGCTCTGAGGGATGTCTGCACCATACGACCCTTGATGGAGGGGGATGTGGTGACCCGACATGGCGGCCAGCTCTTGGATATCAAAGCTGCTGAGCGACGAGGTTTATGCTGCTACTGTCAACAATGCTAATGATAACAATGCTAATAATAATAATGATGCTAATAATAATAATAATATTTTGTGTAAAATGAGCCCATACAACTCTACACTGGACAAGATTGTAATGGCTGTGTATCTGTGCTGACAGAACTAGAGAAACAGATGAAGATAGAAAACCTGTTTGTGACTTGGCAGCAGAGGTCAGCACAGTCCAACATGCCCATTTCAGTAAGTACCCCAAATATGTTATTTTTTTGGTGTGGTTTTATATAACAATTTTAACAAATTTAACTGATATAAATTTAATTTGAGGCAAGCAACCTCAGTTTGAACAGTTGTTTCCATCTTCATGAGGAAAGATGGCAACAGGTGTTCTGTTCAGCAGAGGGGCAATGAGAACTTTGCTAAATTATGTGGAATAGTTGTTTATTTCAAAAAAGTACTAAAAGATGTAGCTGAGAAGGTCAGCATTATAAAGTTTAGTAAAGATATAATATATTATTATTATCCCTAATGTTTCCAAAAAATTTTCAAACCAGAGAAATCCACAAGTTTAGTCAAGGTAATGGTGCGTTTCATTTGGTCACCAAGGGAATGTGTCTGTGTGAATTCCGCTCTTACTTAACTAAGCACTCAGCAAAGCAACTAAGCAACTTCAGTTCTCTCTCTTCTTTTTCCTCTCTCCTCTTTGTAATGTTATGTTCATGAAGTAAAGTATATTACCCCACCAGCTCCAGTCGGCAGTCAACATTACAGAACATGAATACCTTACAATGGAAGTCACCTCCGTGAATCGCTATAGTAGTCAGGTTGATAAACAGGAGTGAAGATAAATCCACTTTTAATCCCGAAAGTTAAGGAGTAATAACTAAATTATCCTCCCGTCAGTAGAAATGTCTGGGTTCAGAGCAGAATCGGATGTGACTCCAGGGGCTATATGTATATATA
>OMLP01040308.1:0-41814 GCA_900302685.1 Spondyliosoma cantharus | reverse complement strand
AGAGAGGGAGAGAGAGGGAGAGAGAGAGAGAGAGAGAATGAAAAAGACAAGTCAGTGAGCCTGTGGGTTAACAGGTTCACTGTATGTTTAGAAGATCAGAGAGAAATGGGAGACTAATACTTTAATTAGATTAAACACAAACTCCATCTCCTCCACACCCCCATAAGCCATTCTCATGATGACAATTCCCATCATTCCACAGCAGCAACAGCATGTTGGCATGACTGCTGATTGAATATTGTCTTTTGCTCAATTCATTTTATTTTCTCGTTCGGTCTTCCATTATCTTACACTGCACCGGAAACCACACCCCATCAAACCCTGCACCTAATAGCTTAGTTCCCTGACTACAATCATGAGAATACCTTTCCTTGATTTCTTCTCTGGAGACAAAGAAAGAGCTTCTTGATTTCATTCCAGACACATGATAAACAGACTTTTTGACACATGGCTCAGATTTGCTTTGAATTGCTATGCAGCAGAAACTGAGCAAAAGGATAATAATCACATTTGTGCAAATCAAGTAAAGTTCCATTGTCAGGAACTGTCAAAGTAATTAAATGGGATGAGTGCGAAGGGGTGCACAGACAATGCTGATGATGTTTTTGAAAGTGATGAATAAATATGCATTTAGATGAGCCTTTTACTTTGCTATGATGGCTTTGTTTTTTTTTTTCTTTGCAATTATCAACAAATTAAATAAATTAAACCTTATCTTTTTATTGTATGTGAATGCCTCTTTGCCTTTTATATATACCCTGCATTCTAATCCTAATTATCTGATGAATATGTTATTCCCCGCACCGTTGCATCCACAAGATTGCAACAAAAGTGTACATTGTTGAGCTGTCTTCTTAAATGGAAAATGAATATTTAACTTGTATGGACTAACATTTAACATATATATGTGATAAATCCTTTATAAGTTTGGTTTTATTGTCATAAAATCTTTACTCATTTTCTTGTTTGGGCAGGACAGGACATTTTCATTTAATTGCTTTCTCAGAACTGCTGGAGTGGGTGTGGGGAATGATTTATGGTACAATATATACTATACTGTATCTGCAGCAGACATTAAGGCACTGCTGATATGTGTGGGTGTCATTATTGCACTTTCTGCTGTCTTATATGTCCCTCTGCTCAATTTTCCTCCACAGTGAAGAAGATGACTGAACTTAAGTCTCGAGGTGTCAAGATGTTGCCTAGCAAAGACAACCACCACAAGATATCAGTGTGTAAGTCACAAACTGTTATTGTCAGCAGTATTTTCTAAATAAACTAGTATGAATTCAATGGAATTTATTCGGTGTTGTTGAGGGAATAAATAACTCAGAGAGGTTAAAGTTGAATATACTCATGCAGATTGAGATTTACATGGTACAATATGCAAAACATCTCTCACTTATCGCTAGCTGGACAGTATATTGCCATTATATTGCTATCGTGATGTGTGTGTATACATTGTCTTAGATTTTGGATTTCATGATATGGTATAAGTGTTGTCTCTTCCTGGTTTTCAAGGCTGCATTACAGTACAGCGATGCAATTTTCTTTACTTAGCTGACTGTTAGACTTGTTCTATTACTTGCCTTTACCCATTTTGTCATTAAATCCCCATTACTGATTATTAACCATCAAAAACCTCATTGTGTTACTGTATTGTGAAAGTACAAATAGCCGTTCCTGCAATATCGTTGCATTATTGATTTTTAGGTATTTGGTCAGGTGAGGAGATTCTAAAATATGTTCTGAAATGCAAAATAGTCTCCAAATATTGCAATATCATTATTATTAAGGCCACATCACCCAGCCCTAAAGAAAGCAATCTTTTTTCTTCTTATTACGGATACCTTTTGCCCTTATTCATCTTGGGTGAAAACCCTGGCAACGACACCAACCTACTTTTCTCACAGCACTACACACATATACCATTGACTATCACGGTAAAGTCCACAGTACCATTCAGGGCTAAAACATTTTTGCTCAAGGAAAAAGCAGCAGGTATAGCTGCAGTTGGAACTGAACTTTCTATTTCATTGTGCAGAATTGCTTGAACAAGTGGCTTGGGGCTCAATATAAGTGGAAAAAAAAAGATGCTGAATGGTGAATGTGCCTGTGAAATCCACCAGTCTTAAAATGTAACAACTGCTGTCTGCACAACTTGTGTTTCAGTGTACTGGAATAGATACCTGAGTCCTGTTCAGCTTTATCTGTCCTGCTCTTGTTCAAAGTCATGTAAAAGTGTTTTTGGTTTTTTTGGTTTTTTCTACTCCTTGGCCAGAGGACAGGGTCAATGTTGACTGTTGTAAGAGATAAAGACACAAAGGACATGCAGTCTGTGCTATAGATGCAGTTCTTATAGCAAATGGACCGCAACAATTACATTGTATTTTTCTTTTCACCATAGCAGTCTTCCTTGCCCTTGTTCTCTGTTCTCTCTCACATTCTGTTCACTGTTCATTATCCCATCCACCTTTATTTAAGCATCTGTAACATTAACAACTTGACAGCCATGAGTCACTGGACTAGAGTGGCACAGAGAGATGGATGTAGAAGGGTTTAAGAACAACCTGTTGAACAAAAAAGAGGTGCATTAATGGTAATCCTGCCTCAAGGCCATTTACAATTCATTTTATCCACTTTACCCCTATGTCTCTCAGAAAAATAACTCTGTGCGTCTTTTCTTTCATTACCATTGCTTTAATGCTTTTCATTTTCTTCTGACTTTCTTCCACTTTACAATTTTGTTTAGCATTGTTTGACCAGACAACTAATGAACAGAATGGCTTATTGCTTGCATTTTTTCCTATAAACGAAAAAATGAATGAAAAAGTTACCATTTCGACCTTGGCAAAATATTAGTCCGTACAAATACAGCCTTGTTTCAGCTGTAACATGCAGACATATTGTATTGATATTTATTTTTCACATCTAAAGCAATGTTTTCCAGTGTGCAATAAGGAAAATCTCTCTCAAATGAGAAAATGATCAATTAACACTCCCTGCAACAACTGAATTGCTTGACTAAATCTCTCTTTCCCCATCACTGTTTGCTTCTATAATCAAATATTGATGTGCATGAAACTCTTTACGATATTTTTTAGATTACTGCATCAAATGCAGGGGTCAACCAATTGTTATTTGGGGACAACAGTGTGAAATACAAGATCTAAGCAAGCCTCACAGTCACAATGACATTGTCCTCCACTTCTGTTTATTCAACAGTAGCTTCTTTTTCTTTCATTACCTCTGCTGACACCACTGAGCCTTGTTTTACATTCTTTGCTGTCTTGCCTCAAACTTGGCTTGAGGCCAATGAGCAGGTGTCACATCGCTTTGGCCCTGCAGACCTTTGACCCTTCTCAGTCAGATGGGTTTATTTGACACCTTCTGGCACTTTAACTTCCACTTCCACCCAGTGACATGATTGAATAGAGCACCGCCACGAATATGTGCTGTCATAAGATGCACTTAGACGTTAAGCAGGGATGCAGTCAAGTTGTATGCCAAATAAATGTTTAAACCAAGGTTAGGGTTAGGGGCTTTCGTTAGCTTTGGATGTTTTGCATTTGGTAAATGTTACTGCATACACTTGTTGGTGAACATATAATATCTATCTGCTTTATGTCTGGGCCCCTATTCTCAAGCTTCATATACCTTATTACAGTGTCCCTTTGTCCATTATGTCTTATATGATTGTACCGTTTGATTGTTAGTGATTGGTTAATACACTGAAACTAGACCAAACCATGTATGCTTAGCTAGTGCACTGTTATGTAATGATAAGGAGGCATTATATGAATCGTGACCACCAAATGGCAGTTTGTAAACAACAAACAAATTTATAACAATGCACTTTAATATACTTTATCTGCTTTTCAGTACTTATGGGAAACATGTTGTTAAAGAGACATCTAGACAAACTTAAGCAATGTCCTGCTGCCTGCCAAATGGAAATCTAGTCATTTACTATACTTGATGGAGAGTCTGGTTAGAGTGCTGTCTTTATTAGCCATTTTCACACTGGACAAGTAAGTGTTCTTCAACTGTCTAGTGAATACTTGTAACTGAGGACATTCATCATTTTTTTGCAAAACAGTTTTGTTCAGACCTTCCTTTGTTAAATAATCTGCGCTTTCTTCATCTTTTTCTCTGTTGTCTTTTGTATTAGTGTCTCAGATGGGCGTAGCGCAGGGGCACAACATGTGTCCAGACCCGGGGATCCCAGATCGGGGAAAAAGAAAAGGCTCAGACTTCAGGTAAAAGCAAGTGAATAAAGATTTTAGAAACAATTAATTGAGTGGAAAGTACTACATGAAAAGATGAAAGATTCATGAACAAGAAAAATTCTGATTGACATAAAGTTAATGATAAAAAAAACTAGTTTTGGTTAGAAAAGATGATTATCATGTTCCCTCACTTTCCTTTGTGGTTACACTATTTATCTATATTAGCTATAAAACTTGACTACATTGGCAACACAGTATGAATTGTATATGAGTTGTGAAAGAAATGTCAAAGTAATTTCTATCAGCACTTTGTTGCAATTATTGCATTCATTTTTGGATATGACAGTTCTTCAAATGAGTAGCTTCAACCTTCAATACGGTTTTCTAATTTAATCATCAAGGCCTAATTAAGTTGTGTAAGTGGTACAAGGGTGGTCTTTGCTGCTAAGTTTTTACTCTTCACTTATTCTAGTATTTCATTTACTGTTCAGTTGTCTCGTCTGAAAATTAAATAATCTCACGGTTTTAATTAGTTCTGCTTCCTGTGTGGCCTCAAAATTGATTTCTTTTTTTTTTTTTTTTTCTTTTCTTTTTTTCATTTCTAAATTTTTAGAATTAGCTTTTTTTAATAATGAGACAACTTTCATGTATGTCAGAAATGGCACAATATTTTAATTGTGCTTTTTTTAAAACCAGGCCCAAAGTTTTTCCAAAGTTAACTTTCTTGATAACTTTTTTCACAGTTGAATTTTAAGAGGGAGCTGGTTGGACATTTAGGAATTTGAGGACACTATTGGGTGCAATAACAAAATCAGGGGCTGCATCTTAAAAATGTGCTCTAGCAATACAGCACATTACCCAATGTCATGCCCCATAAAGCCACTGCAGCCAAACCGGATAGAAAAATGTGTACACTTAAACAAACACCTTCCATTTGAGCCACTGCACACTAATAGGCTGCCTCTGTGGGATGCTGATATTGCCAGTGGGATTATTCAGTTTCATTTCTGTCAGAGCTATTGTGTCTACCAGTGGTCAACTGTAACACAGACAAATGGGTAACATCCGTCTCCCACAATGCAGCACTTTTGGAAGTCACAGCCGGGAAGTCTAAGAAAATATATGTATTTTTCCCCCCCCGGGTAAACATATTTTCCTGTTACTCTAACCTCACCTGCACTCTCAGCGCTAAATTGTGAATTTTAGAGAGCTTTTTGATGCTGACGTGTTTGTCCCTGTATGCAATTTCACTGCAGACGTGGAGCCACAGTGCATTTCTCCTGCGACGAAGGATATGAACTGCAGGGCTCAAAGAGCATCAGTTGTCTCAGAGTGACGGACAGCTATGTCGGCTGGAGTGACGATCGTCCCATCTGTAGAGGTAAACACCGACCAATGAGTTGTTCATCTCTGCACATGTATAATGGAAGTAGTGCCAGTGTGCACTCCATTTATAGTTTCATAGTCAGGAGCCCTGGTGTTGATGTTTTTGCTTATGAGTGTGCTGTCATTCGTCGGTATTCCCAGTCCATTCTCTTGTCTACTGATTCAGTATTCACCATTTTATTGTGACTGGCCTGACTTTGACCTTTGGCCAGCATTCTTTTAGTTTCCTGCTGTTTAGCCATGCCGGCACAGCTCTGCCCATCACTCACGTCCTCCTCACTTCTGACCATTTTGTGACAGGCAGGGAGAGCGGTCAGGCTCCCTGTACAGTGTTCCTGATGCTCATTTGCTCCTCAGTTTCAGTTTTCAGCATCAGCGAACTGAATTAATCAGAGAAGATTTGATTCATGACTTTTCCTTTTGCTAGTATAATTGGTCCAATTGATGAGTATCTGACTTGCGAAGTGTATTCATTGGAGCAGGACTTATTAATGTTTTATTTTAAATTACTGGTAGTGTTCCCTTAGAGCTTAAAAGTAAAAAATTCTTAACCCAATATTCAGAAATTCAAATTAATAAGACATGTTCAGCATACCGGGTGTTACTTAAGTACTTCAGTTTAGTAGCTCCTACTGCAAAATGTATAGAGTAATGCTCCAAACTGTTTTTTGCTAGTCCACGGATTGTTTTTCGTTTCAATTCAACAGAGTCCTGATTATCAGTAGCAATCTGAAAGCACTCAATACATACTGAGACAAATGTTAAATGAAGTATCTTTGAACAGTGCAAGGCTCGTATTAGTAATGACTTCTGTACCTCGGGTTGGCAAAACATAATTTATTTCAGGTTCAGAGTGGCAGGTGTGGTGTTGGTTGATTATCTCTTTCAATGATTTGACAGCACCAAATGATTTGTCATTACTCCAAAAGAGCTCTGTAATTACAAAGTGCTGAGTGATGACTGAAAAATGTAGAAGTAATTAAGCCAAACAATTCTACAACAATTCTGAGAGCAAGATGTGGATACATCACAACATCAGAAAATGCATTAACAGAACAGCAGATATGAAGTCTGTCAGTGGCAGGGTAAATATTGTTGGACATGGACCAACCTTGAACTATCCGTGAGTTTCATTCAAATAGATGACTAGAGGGATTTTTTATCCACATTTAGGAAAATCTATGTCAGCCATTTTGTAACATTTCCCCATTAGAGAGAACACCCTAATCTTCGACAGATTTGGCTAATGTAATCACCTGCTGCATTTTAGCCCCCTCACCTATAGGCTGTTGTTGTAACTCCACTTCACCTAATGTGTTCTCAAAAATCTAGCTTTGCACAGACACCCCTGCTCTGTCTTTGGTCTTGGACTGATCCAATTGTACTAAAATTAAATTACAGCGCTAAGGAAAGGGGTCTCAGAAGGATTATATGGGTGGGGGGTGTTGACAGTGCTTTGTTTTATCTAGGCTACCGTCAGTCACCTGCAGTGATGCAGGCTTTGTACTGACACTTTTGTCTTCTGTGCTTCTTTCAACAAAAAAAACAACACAAAAACAGGGATTGAGACACTTTTGAGTGCAGGCCACGGCATCACGTTCAGTTGTTTTTCTGTTTGATGTGAAGAGACATTCAAGATTGACATACCATCCACAACAATGTTAGTGGAATTGCCCTTTAAGAATATCTCATTCCATCATCCTCACTTAACATTTGGTACTGTGCCTTTGTTCTGCCTCAATGAAGATTAAACATCATCCCGGAATAATTGAAGATCTGTATCCTGAATTAGCATTAGTCATCATTTAATTGAGCAGCACTATCATTAGCACAGGAAAAAACTTAATTTCTGGCTGCAAGTTCATTCTTCTGAAATGAAATTCACAGCTCCCTTTTTGATGACGCTCTTTCTGGTCACACCTAGCTTCTGCAATTCTTCTTCTTCTTCATCATGGACTTTTATTGCATGGTGGCCTGCTGCACTTTCATGTCCATCACTGAACACACAGAGTAGAGTGTATCAAGCACAATGATCCCCCTGATTAAAAAAAAAAATAAAAAATAGGAGTGGGTATGATAGCGTCAGTGAACTTCCTCATTGCTGTATTATTTTCATTAAGGTCACCCTCACTGTCAGCACATCTCAAATTAATTACTTTATTCTCCCCTTAACTTCGCCAAAGTTCTTTTTACATTTTAATAGGGGTGATTTGGTGGGAGAAGGCTGGAGCATGGAGCCACTGAGTTGGGCTCAAACACCCGAAGGACCTCTGAGACGTAACTCATTAAAATCTGGGTAGCTCTATGGGCCCTTTTCAAAACTTTCAGGTTATCCCGCACGCATGTACACACGTACACACTCACTTCTCTTAAAGTACTCATTAAGAATTCTGCTTTAATTTGAAGGGGTGTTTAATAGTTCTGCCATGCAGACACCCTCAGGCTTTCATAGAAAAGTCACATTGTCCTTTAAAGCTTGCCTTGCTAACTGCTCACCTACTTATATTATTGAGGTGTAATAGTTAAATTGTCTTTGGTTTAAGGATCGACCGATATGGATTTTTTAGGGCCGATGCCGATTTTTTGTTTATCAGCCTTAGCCGATGATCGATACGGACTGCCGATTTTCTTGAGCCGATATTTGGAGCCGATTCTACTTTTGCTCCCTCAATTTGCATCATAAAAATTACACAATGATGATAACAAATGTTACGAATCTCAATTTTAAAAAAAGGAACATTTATTGAAATTAAAAACGGTGAGGTGGAACAAGTAAAAAAAGAGTTTAGTGCTGCAAATACTGAAAATAAATATGTAAACATAATAAAAATTCTGAAAATAAATATTTAAGCATAAATGAAATAATGACACTATTGCATTAGCAAAAATAATCTCTACGATCAGATCAGGTTGCCGCGACCCTTTCCAGGAGTAGGCTCTGTGATATGCTGCCACACTGGGTTGGTTTTCTGCTCTGCCATTTCTTTAAAAAGAATAAACTCCTCCTATAAACTCCTAATCCTATGACCAGTGTTCGTAACAGCTACCGTATGAATACATATAGCCACAATGGCAAGCAGTTTTATAGACGAGGCATTCGGCATTCCCGTTTACCATTTGGACCCACAAGCTTGCTTTGCTATAGTTTCAAGCAAAACACATATAGAGCATGTATTTGGCATTTGTGTTTCCACTTTCAAAGAGTATGGTAATATTTCAGCTAAGTTAAACAGTTAAAAGATGCTTTGAAAGTTTAAAACTTACCGAAGAGCAGGCTTCCAGCACTCTCCTAGTGGGGGAGGGGCTCTGCAGGGTCTGACTCTGCACGTGCACTGCAGCGTCTCCAGCAACACGGAGCTGCCTGTGGACGCCTGTCTGTAAATAATGCCGGATCGGCGAACGCAACAGCCCGCATCGGATAATATCGGCCGGCCAACGTATCAGTCGATCACTACTTTGGTTATTTTTACCATGCCAAAATTTCCCATACGTACTCTATAATATGTACCCCACCCAATTGCAGAGGTTCATAAAGATAGAATGATTATCTGTCATCTACTCTGTCATGTTGATTATAAATTAGCCTGACAGTATCTGTGAGGAGAAAAAAAGAAGAAGAACTACCCAGTATATTTTAGACATGTTGGAAATATCTGTGATTTATGGGTTTGATTGAAGTTTCCATTAGTCTATTTTTCACAGTGCCACACTAAATTGGGTGTCAAGTGTTTAGAGGGTGCACAGCAGCTGATTTTGTTTAGATGGCCTGCTTTATAATTTGATGATGGTTTTTAAAAAGGAAAAGTTATAATTGCCAAACAGCTTCAACTTTCTAAAGCACGGATCAGTTTTGACCACCTATGGGAGTTTTTTGAGAAGAATACAAAATAAAACAAATACATGATCATTTATACATAATGCACAAGACAATAAATCTCTAGTATGAGTGATGAGAAACCTTAACAGGTGGAGGCTGTGGCGGTTTAGGGATGAATCGGCACAGCCAAACAGTGTCAAGACTAACATGTGCTTTGTCCTTTGTGGTTTATAAATGAGACACTGTCTTTAAACAGGATTTTTCCTCTCTGTGTCTTCTCTTGCAGCACCAATGTGTGGAGGTCAGTTGAGAGGACCAAGTGGCGTCATCACGTCTCCAAACTACCCGGTCCAGTATGACAACAATGCTAACTGCACTTGGGTCATCACAGCCACAGATGTATCCAAGGTAAAAGTCATTGAACCTCGAGTTAAGCAACAGTGCAGTGCTAATGAAACATTGCTGCTTTAATCTTCAGTTTCCAGCAGTGTGTTGAGAGGCGTGTTTAGTTGCCAGCAAACTGAATAGCTGTTGACTGGTGTGTTTGCACCTGTTAGGGAGCAACTCCACATGAAACTGTCCTCTGACACACTGAACTCATTTTATACTTTTGATAATTTCTGCAACACATTTTGGAAGCTGTTGAACACACCATGTGACAGAAGCTCTCTCATAGAGAAAATGTGAGCGATAAGGAAAATGAAAGAGGGGAGAAAGAACACTGGAACAGAGCCAACAGAAGACAAAGAGAGTTGTTAGAAACACCTGTGGTGAGGGAGAGAAGAAACGAGTTGAAATGGACAGACGAGTAATGGAGAGGTTTTAAGAGCATGCTCAGAGGATATCTTGACAGTGTCATAGCCACTCTGTTCCAACCACTGACTTTGGAGTTGTGTTCAAGGCCACCCAGCTGCTTTTCTGCCAAATATCCTTCTCTGAACTCGAACAAAACGGTTTTACAAATCTGTTCTCCGATTGCACTTCCCCTGAGTGAAGGAGAGGCCATTTGAGGTGAGAGGTAGGCGAAGGAGGTAGTCAGATACCATGCTCACCCACCCTTTGCTTGTATGCATACAAAACAATGCATAGACACCCTTGGGTATACCTGGCAGGCAGCCTGCTGAAACAGACAACGGTACTTTGGACTGTCTCTCGCTCCGTGTCTAGTCCAAACGAAGATGGAGCGAGGCTGTTCATTCTGTTTAGAGACATAATGGCCTTCTATTCTTGCCTCTGCGCATAAGGCCAGCCAGAGGAGACGTTAGGTCAGGCAGGAGACTGAGGCAGAAGCGCAAAGGGAGGTGGATAGGACGCGACACGACTCTTCTAGACCTAAATGCAACCTTATGACATGATGACTAATGTGGGCTCTTATCAAGTGTTGCTCCTCCATAATGTCCTGAGGGTACTGAATGCAGCTGTTTTTAGTTGACAATCTTTAAAGTCTTTATCTGTCAGCGTCAGGGACGGGGGGGTTGTTTGTCTGAAACAACTTAAATGTCAAACATGCCGTCAGAGATGGCAAACAATATTAAGTGTATATGTATATGGTGGTTGTGCTTTTCTTCTTTTTGTCACTTCATCCCCCTCTCTGTTCGTCACCTGTTGGTTGGCAGCTGGGAGATGAGTTTGGGGTATGAAACTCTATTTATCGAGTGATCTGACCTATTTTGCCTACAAACCATCCATCTCTTCTATCCACCTTGCAATTTTCATTAGGCACTGGGTTTAACATAGGACAGAATGCAATTTGCATTTATATAAGCTTTTTCATTAGGCCTGGTCCTCGCAGTCCTCTGAAAACATTAAGAATTTGGCGGAAATCAGTGGCAGCCAATTTAAAAAAAGGAGACAAGGGCAGTCCTTGCTTTACTTTTTATTTATATATATTTTAGTCCCCTCTATTATCCTGCTTTTTGTCTTTATTGATCAACATTTTGCACTATCATAATCAAACCGTTTTTTGTTTTTCTGCCTTTGCTTCCTTCAGCGAGGTTACAGTTATTGTTTTTCTTTCCTTGCTCCACTTTGTCTCCCACGCTCCCTCCTGCAGCATAGAAATGAGATGGAATGAATAGGTCTGTTTTTCCCTCTGTGTTAAATTCCAATACATAAATCTTTAAAAACTTCTGCGTCACCTTTGTAATGCATAGTTTCACCTTGTGGACAACCTCAATTCCCCTGCCACATCTCCGGATGCACTAAAAGTCATTGTAAGTCTGGCTAAGTGGGCCACAAACACATCCGCAACCTTCTGATTTGATGAGCAAAGAGTCAGGGTCATGCAGACCATCTGACAGGTAATCAGATATTCAATTAGTGGGAGAGCGTTTATAATCACCAGACTGGAAGTCAGATGTGGAAGAATAAATGTCATGTACACTTCCTACAACATCTCAGTTATTATTTACACAAACAGGCTAAAAAGGTTTTGATTGGATGAGTTAAGACTTGTCAAGGTACGTATTCATTAGAAGTGATATCAGTTGATAGTGTCCTATCACAAAAATATCAGTTGTCATCATGTTGTTTTTGGTGTTTTTATGGAACACAATACGGAAAAGGATAGTAGAGATGTTTTACATGTATTATACACAGTTGTCACATACATGTGAATGTAATTGTGCCTGACACATATGCAAAATAGATTGAAAGATGATGGATGGTTGGATAAAGGGATGGAAAGTCACAGATGGAAAGGGTTCACTCCTCTGCACCTGGTGTCAGGAGCATTCAAGCATCTGTCGTTTACGGTTGTCTTGGCAATGTCCCCGCTATTGTCTAGGTGATCAAGCTGACATTTGAGGATTTTGACCTGGAGCGGGGCTATGACACCTTGACGGTGGGAGATGGCGAGGTGGTGGGAGACCAGAAGACCATCTTCCACGTGTGAGTGACTCCTTCGACCTCTATCTTTTTGCCTTTAATCCTCCCTCTGTTCTCTAACTCCTGGCTTTTACTCCCTGCCAACGTCTCCGGCATTCATCTTACATTTCTGCTACTCATGTTCTATATAATCGCGGTCTGTTTAGCTTTCTCTTCCTTCTTAATCTTTCTTTTTTGCCATACATGCCTTTTCTACCCTCTACTTCCCTGCAGCCAGCAGCAGCCCTCTTTCTTTCCTTTTGCCACCAGCCCTTTATCTCTCTCTTGTACTGTTTCTCTTTCATTTCATCACCACCTGATGCAGCAGTGCATAAAAAATAGATACCACACCACATTGTCAATCATCACTCCTTTCAGTGTTAAAAAACAAGATCACAGCCATGTGGTGCAAGCATTGCAAACTGCATATTCATGCCCCCTAATGGAGTTTGCACTAGCAGATGCTCCATAACAATTCACAGGATGTTGTTATTAATTGTGCTGAAATTTACCACCTTAATAAATGTTTTATAGATCAATTTTTATGCGAGGCCGCCTCGCCTGGGTGGGAACTGGGAGTAGGTGGGAGATAAATGACGGAGAGGTTTGTGAAGGGAGGGTTTTTAGCTTTAATATTTTCGTGTACTTACTTACATACTTGCACAAAAACTGAAAGTGACTTAATCAGTTCAATTAAGAACTGCCTCTGTCCTTATCGCCTCCTTTATGATCTGAAAGCGAGCAGTTCTGTCATTGAGATCAGATGCACTCTTGCACTCAAACAAACAAGAGCAGTTTAGGACCAGAGAATATACTGCAGCTATCAGCATGGTTTAACTCAGGACTATATTTTTTGGAATCAGTGGTGCAGGCAAGCGTGCGCAGGGTGTAGGAAATTATTTTTTTCGTAACATTAAGGTCAGAGGCATGTGACCCGACTGCAGCGCAGTCATAAATGTGGTGGTTAATAGGCAGTGAGGCACAACCAATCAAATCCGCTCTTTTCCTTCACTTGAAAGACACTGTGCACTGACAGCTTGATAATGGAAGAAAACAATTTGGTGTGAAACTGCCACAAACATTTTTTCCCCACCAAGAAAATGATGTCCTTGTGTGGGAAGGACATAATTGTCATGAGACAACCTTAAACAGGCTACTGGCAAGCATAGTGTTTTAGACAGTGATGAGCTTGCACATGTAGGTTATAACACACTGACCACATTTTTGACCTGTGTTTATAGCAATGAAAGAACATTTAAAGAAAAATATTGTTTTTTGTTCAGCTTAGTGGAATGGAATTCCATTGATCTATTAGGCAACGTGTCATCTGAAAAATGGGTTGCCAAGCTTTTAGTTTTAGTATTGCTCACAGGACAAGAAATCGGGAATGCAACGGTAAAATCCCTATAATTTGGTGCACTCTGGTGCTTCTAGATACAGCATCTTTCCTACCAAATATGTGTGAACAAGTTTTGCAGGAACTCATCAAATTACCAGATGGCAGCAAGAAAGGGCAAAAACATGGACCTGACTTATCCAGACACTCCTTCCTTACTACTCCCACCATCCTCTGTGTGCCATCACTAAAATTAGAACCCTTAATCACTTACTCTGCAGCTACACACTTCCTAATTAGAGTTGGGTGGAATTACTATTCAAATAGGATTAAATTACTTCTGTGGCATTGACTGATCTTGCCTTCATTTTCCACTTTCGTGTCCCCAACTGTTTTGAATAAAAGGGTTAGAATAAGAAAAAAGAGGCTTCTCAGACTGAAATTGCCTGCAACAGTTTTAGAGCGTATTTCTTTGATGAGAAAAGTCAGATAATAATGTATCACTTCAGGTGTTGTTTTGCTGCTTGCATTAAGTTTTTTAATGATGCAGTGGAAAACGGGGCCTTTGGCTATTAAAGTGACTTCTCTGCAGTAAAGGCAAGCATGGCTTATAATGATTGAAAAGACTGATTTCACACAGATTTGACACACCTTGCAGAGAAACTGTATGTAGCACAAACTTAAAGTATATTAAAGGCAATCTTTAAATGTGTTTCTGAAACGTGTCCTCTCGTATCTCTTTTTGTAGCCTGTCTGGCACCACCACACCAGACCTTGTGGTTAGCACCAGTCACCAGATGTGGCTCAATTTCAAAACGGATGACACCAGTGGCTCCCTTGGCTTCAAGGTGTCCTATGAAGGTAAGGATGCTTCAAACACTATTTGTCAGTCACTGGGATGAGTGCTGGCTTGCTTTACCAAGATGCATTGCATGTACATGTCTGACTTCCCACCTACTGAGCAAGTTAGCAGTTAGGTGCTAAATCAAAGTCACACAAGGCTGCCAAGCAAAATAATTCCTACAGTTTGACCATTTCTTTCTCACACAGGGCATGCATACCAAGTCTGTGAAACCAAATTTACACACAGCAGAACAGTATGTCTCAGAAATGTAGCTAAATTACAAGCAAGAGTATCGGCTCAGTCTTTCAATTGAGCAGACACTAAGGAATTAACTACACTACACCACGCTGACAACTAAAAATGAACTTCGTTTAACATCAACCCTGATTGGGCATCCTCTCTTTGTGACTCACTGCTCAAAGCCAACATCGTGGGCTCTGACAGTACGCATTTTGCTTCAGCTGGCTGTTACTTTGACCCAAACCCAATATTCTCACCCTGAGTCTTAGCTTGAAAAACACTGGGGTCAGAGTCGCTGCATTTAAGACTTTTGTCATGAATCTTAACAGCTAGATTACAAAGCTCTTAAATCAAAAACATACTGTACTGAGAACTCTGTCAGTGAATGAAGCCCAAAAATTGCTGGTTCCATTCCAAATATGCACAAATTTTGCTTTCAGATGTTTCATGCCTTGAGTGCTAATGAAGCAGGACAACAAAGGCACTTATTTTGGTAAAATGAATTGTCAATGAGCCATCAATGCAGCAGATAGCTCTTAATTTGTCCTGTTGCCTAATCCTACTGCGTGTGTCTGTGCGGATGTACTCTAATGTGCCTGTGTGTGGGTGCAAGTGTGTGAATTACAAAAAAAAAAAGGGAATTAATGTGTATGCGCTTGCATGCATGTGTGAAGACGAGAGAGATTAAAAGGAATGACAGCGTGAGCTTGTGTGCGTGTGTGCTCTGTTTGTCTTTGTGTATGTATGTGAGTGTAGGGAGTTGCCAGGGTTCTTGTTGTAGATAAGTCTGCCGTTTGCCTCTCAGAAGCACAGCGAGTTCTCTCCCTTGCCCACAGATGCTTATTTTTCATCAGTAAAAATAACAGAGAAAGTGGAGCAGCATGCTGAACCAAAGTGTAATTAAAACAATGAGTTCTACTTAATGAAGGGGAAGAAACGCTTTGAACCACTTCACCTCCCAGATTGGAGCACCCAAAATCTAATTTGCATTCTCAATTACTTGTATTTTAAGCCTGATCATCAAGTGTAATTGGAAACACAGTCATACCAGTACACACACTCCCACCCCACTCGTGCATTTGTGTGTGGGTTGCACACGCTCTGCCGTGGCCTCAATCTTTCAACTGAAATCACAAACAAAAAAGGTGTTAATGCAAATGTGTAGGTCTGAACCTAACCACTTTGGTGCTTTATACTGACACGGAGCATGTGTTACATGAAACATTTGGATTTACTTTACGCCCATTTTCAAATAGATGCACCAACAGGACACAGAGGTCACGTCCTTGGTATTTTTCTACAGTAAATGCAGCGTTTTTCTCTGCAGACTGCACCACATCAAGAGTTGATGGTTGAACGTTGAGCATGTTGTGCCTTTTGCATTGGCTTTAAACCTGCATTCTTTCTAATGGCCACAAGGGGATGACTCCATTGGTAAAAAAAATAAATAAATAAAAAAAATTCAATTGTTAGTAAGCTTGTGAGAAAATGACTCTACTTCTCAAATGATTTATTACCACATCAAAGAGTTTCCCGATTAGTTTATGTTCTCAGTCGCTATGTTTAAGTCTTTGGCAATATAGCAGCATGTTCATTCATAAATCCTGACCCCAATGCAGAGTAAGGTAGATGATAAAGCAGGGTACGCATTAGGGAGCAGCTACTTTGTGATTGACAAGTTGCTGCTATGGCTTGTCTCCGGGTTTTCAGTCAGATTTAGCCAGGATGTCCTCCCCAGCTCCACCCTCTTGTCTTTCTAGCTTGGGTAAAACAAAATGGCGACAGCCTCAATGCCAGGGTTCGCCCACAAACCAGTATTTGACATCACAGTGGATTTACACTTGGCCCTCTGATCATCAGGCTGGTACCCAATACTTAGATATGCTGGTACTTCTGATTGCTGCTTACAATTACTATATTTCCACCTACTCATTAAATTTGATTCACTTGTTGTAGATACGTCACACATTAAGCTTTAATTTGGTGGTGGAAATGTTGGGCCTGTATTGGCCATTGACACATTAAATGAGATATTGGGTTATACCAATAAATTTGGCTATTAAAGTCCTTTTGTGGTTTTAGGCCTGAGGACATTAAAATGTAGTTGTTGACAGTGATGCGAGCCTTAGTCCCATTACAATTCATGGATTACTTTGGAATGTCAAACAGACGGACGGGGACAACAAATACGCCATTACATCTCTTCATTTATTCATGAGAATCAAATGCGTTTTCATTCACTCCCGCCTGCTTTCTTTTACAGAACATACACAGAGACAAATACATACATTCACAAACATATGTATGACAGCAGAGATACACATGAAACACACGTACATCCCAATGTACACGCACACACACAAACACACACTTCAAAGGGCTCTTATTTATTGCATTCATTTCCCTCAAGGTGTAATTGTAGGGACCCATGGGGAAGACAGGGCTTACTGCGAACCAGTGCAGGGAGTTTGAGGTCTTCAGTGAGTCAGTTATAGTGACAAACAAGTGATTGTATAACTATGTGTGTGTGTTTATGCATTTGCATATGTATGTATGTATTATTCTGTCTATCTCATAGCCAGCAAGTTCCTCCAAAAGCATTTTTTTGTTGGATCATAAAGATTTCCTTCATATCGTTTCCTCTTAATTCTCTATCAGGCTCACCTCAAAATTGGCTTTCAGCATTTCCCCCTTTTAAAGGTGACTTCCACGTAAGATCAATGAGTTGTCTTGTGAATGAGGCTGCCTCAGGACAGCCATACATCCAAACAGCAGTGAGCTCTAAATATGTGTTCTAAATGATGATCATCATTAGAGCTGAGTATGGATTTATACCCAGCATCACCCCTGGTGCGGTTTAAAATCGTATTAGGCCCTGCCATCATTTCCTGGATGGATGAGCTTATTCGCTCTCTGTGTTCCCCCATCCGGATACCTCGATAGGATGCCTCAGCATTCCCATCTGCAATCTGCAACCTCGGAAAAGTAGATAGAAGAGTGGGCAAAAGAAAGAGGATTGCATAAATCTAAAGCGATAATGAAATTGGCGTATGTGGTTTTAAGGATGAAGGATGGTCATAGAGTTCAATGCATGCGTGTTTGTGTGCGTACCTGAAAGTGCTCAGGTTCGCTTCCGACACAAGTGAGAACGTTTGTCACGCAGTAAGGGGAGGGATACATGCAGGGAGAGAGAGACAGATGAAAGAGGTTTGCAACATCACTGAGGGACACTTTGGCAGGACTAAAAGACATTAAAGACGACTTAGTGGCAAATGAAATTACACTAAAAATGAATGCATGTCAAGAAAATAGGCAAATCATGTTGATTTTAATGTCATAAAGTGGAGAAGCAACTCTGTCTTGCCAGTGTCTCTTCGCTGAGTCATTCATTGCTAACACCCATTCAGCCTTAGCTAATGCTCCAGACAGGAATAATGTCTTTGATGCAAAGTTTCAACAAAGCTAGAAGTGATGACTGGACTCATGACACACTGTAGCTGGGGATTCATTACCCAACTGAGGTTTCTGTCAAAAACGTGTGCCCTTGACAGCAAGCACCCTTTTA
Source organism: Spondyliosoma cantharus (assembly GCA_900302685.1). Taxonomy (NCBI): domain Eukaryota; kingdom Metazoa; phylum Chordata; class Actinopteri; order Spariformes; family Sparidae; genus Spondyliosoma; species Spondyliosoma cantharus. The sequence continues at coordinate 23,532 of OMLP01040308.1, read as the reverse complement.
GAGGTGTCACTTTCCTAAAATTGAACTTTGATCACTTGTTATTAGTTGCTTCCCCTATCATTGGTAATCATTGACAAAGGTTGCGGGGTGCGTGAATGTTTCTCAGCTTTTAGAGATGGGATAATGTCCCACTGTCCTAGACCAAAAGTGTCTGACCAAAATCAGAACTGAAAAACATAATTCAATAATGCACAACCACCTTGGCATGCATCAGCTGTACAAGCACATACACTATTTAATCAACATGCTACAGATTGAGTCACATCCAACATCCTACATCCAACAGTCGAGAGTAGACTGCAGAACAGCAACCTATAGAATGATAAGGGAAGGCATTTTTTCCCATCTATGTGTTTGTACCTAAATTCACTGTTCTTACCTCTACAGTCAGCAAAAGTAAATGTTAAATGTGAATTGAAACAAAAATATTAGGACTTTTGTGCTGTTACAAAAAAAGACTCAGATAAAAATCACTTCCTCTCACTAACTCTGTGTTGATAAACTGAACCCACATTTTCCTGAAATTGTAACATCAGAGAAAAGAGCACTGTGGTTTGTTTTGATTTAGTGTGAGGTCCGGCGTCTTCATATCACTTATTACCTATCTGGTTGTATCTTGTCAATAACTGCTGGAGGCTGCGGCTAGTAATAACCTCGAGTTGATGTCTTTTTCTTTGCGTCCGCCCTCCCTCGTATATTCATCTAGCATTTTGTTTTAAGGAAAACTAGAGAGAACACACTTCTCATCCACTACAGGGCCACACTGGTTGTCAAGGATGCTGAACAACACATTTTTTTCTTTATTAGATAACATGAACGTTGAATAGAGGACATTCAAGAAGTGGCTTGTGTTGATTAAATTCTGACCTTTAAATTCATATCTCTGTTATGATTGCTGAAAACAGAAGCAGATCTTTGTTTGTATACCCAGCATTAATGTGTCTCTGCTAGAAATAATGATCCATTACTAATGTGAGTTTTGCATACTTAATATTCTTTCCTGTGTGTTTATTTTTAACTACACAGAAATTGACCAAGGCAGTTGTGGAGATCCTGGAATCCCAGCTTATGGCAAACGAGAGGGGACAGGTTTTCGTCACGGAGACAGGCTCTACTTTGAGTGTCTGCCTGCCTTTGAGCTGGTGGGGAAGAAGAACATCACCTGTCAAAAGAACAACCAGTGGTCGGCGAAGAAACCAAGCTGTGTCTGTAAGTTCTCGGATGCCATATGGTATTCAGACTCTTCACGTGTACACGTGTGCCCGCGTGAGTGCATGCATATGGATGTTTTCGCAGATGCGTGCAGGGAGAGCTGCATAATAAATGGTCAGATTATCTCTACAGTTTGCCTTGCAGAGCCATGGATTTTGACACAATAGGGGCGCTTATTAGTTAATTAACGCCATGAAAGACAAACACAGAGAGTGAGAGAAAGAGGGTGAAGGAGAAAGCAAAAGAGAGCTGAGCTTGCAGATAATGCCCAATGTTGTATTATTTATAGATAAAAGGATGGACAAAAAGCTGCAGTATCTTGATAAACATCAGTGAGCTGAATGACAGAGAGGATGCTGGCTAAAGAGTCAGTCTATCCACCTGGCACTAGTAAACATAGTTTATTAAGTTAACATTTAACAAACTATATTAGTCATGGAGACACAATTCTGCATGCTTGTCTTTGTCATTAAAGTTGATACTGTTCGTAAGATGATTTAAAAAAAAAAAATGCAAATTGCCTACTTGTTTGTTTGCTTGTGCATTAGGGATATTTATGTGTATCCCTTATTCATTGTGACAGAACACAGTGTTTGTGCCTTTGCTTCAAAACCACACAAAAATAATTTGACCATTCCTGAGCCTCAACTACACTTAGTTACTGTTTTTACCTTAGGCAATTTACTTATGTCGATTAGGTAGGTGACGTTCGTTTAGCCGCCTACAGCACTGCATACAATAGATAATAGCTTCGAAGGAGACATAAATGTGGAAACACATAGGCAAAGTGAAAACCTGAGATAAAGTCATAAGGTAGAAGGGAGAAGCTCTGTCATCTCTCAGTTGAGAATGAGGATGATAACCAACATCGCTCTAGCACTGTGGAGTAAACATTTTCCTTTGTTTGATTTCATATTAAGAAGGCTTAAACAATCTTGGATGCAAATTCTGCTAGTTGTATTCCCACAACTGGACTATTTAAAACTCCTGTTCATATCCAAGTACCTGTCTAATGTGCATGTGCGAATGAAGTTGTATTTTGTGTTCGCAACTTAGACTCAAGTTCTTACACACCCCCCTACAACTTGTTTCTTAAGTTTATACTGAAACATCTCTTGCAGTTTAGTTCAAGGTTGTTGAAATGGAATTATCTTCCACACAATTGGGTGCAGCCCTTGCCTTAAAATTGGTAACCTATATGCATTTTGTAAACTCGGTTTTTAATAGAACATCTCCTGACAGCTAATACATCCCAGAACCTGGACGCAAAACAAATCAGCAAAACGTTTTAAACTAGGCGGTGTTATGATAGTATGAAGCACGACTTTTCCTTTTTATAGCCTCAAATGATGTAGAAACCAATTATAATGGATACATAACAAATTTGACAGCATGTCCAGAATTCATGACTGTGGAAAGGTGGTCTGTTTGTCCCATCAAATGTCAATAATCTCAGTGGAGGAGAGCCCCGTCAGTGCAGTCATTTTCATTTGACTCCTTAACAAAGCATATGCATGGTTAGCCTGCCAGACATCCATGAACAAAACAGATTCTGTGGGCTGGCTTTGCAAGTTAGGCTACATTTACCCAGTAGCATCAAAGTACTGTGCTATTGCCCTGTAAGCACATCCATTAGAGCAACTGGGATCAAGTGACAGCCTTGACGGTGGCCAAGGAGGGTGATGAGAGCATTTTTCATTTTCATTGGCATCATATTTTCTTTCAGCTAGACGTTGATTGGAAACGATGAATCTTCTGGTTACATGACAAAATTTGTGAGGCAAAGGCTCATTCTATTCCCTATTTCATTACACAGGTCTCATTTAAACAAGATATTGCTGTTAGTGGCTCCCTCCTCAGAGATAAAGGTGGATAAGTGGTTCCCTTTGCTACAAAATAAGTGACATACACAAACATATTTAGTTTTATGATGTTGTTGGTGACTTCCATTACGTACAGATATGTAATTCCTGCTCATTACCGTCGAGACCTTTGCGAGCCCAAGGATGAGTTACTGACACTGTATACATACAATATACGTCTTTATGCTACAAAGCAACAAGTTAGTGGTTGTAGTTGTGTCTCATGTATTGCGACGTCCTCCTTGATCTGTCATATATCTATAGTATGTGGGAATTGGGGTGGATTTTTACTGATTCAATAAAGTGAATCAGGTCATATTGTTTTGTTGTCAGCGAAAGTAAACAGGATTTCCCACATGTGTTTCAGCCTCCTATCAACACTCATTCTATATTGCTTTGTTTGTTATTTCTTTTTCTCTCTGGCTATCTCTCTTTATGACTCCTATAGTTTCCTGTTTCTTCAACTTTACCACTCCGTCGGGAGTGCTGCTGTCTCCCAACTACCCCCAGGAGTACGGCAACAATATGCACTGTGTGTGGCTGATCATCTCCAACCCCGAGAGCAGAATCAATCTGGCCTTCAACGACCTCAGCATGGAGAAACAGTTTGACTTCCTCTCCATCAAGGATGGTGGAAAGGTAGTGTTAAAATACAAGCTGTTGTCCTCGGTTGCTTTGAATAGCTCATTGTGCAACTTTGCCTATTGACCTGCCTATCAGTCATTGTGCGTGTCAGTAGGAGAAGCAGCTTGTGCAATTAAGCTTACAAGCTACAAACCTCCTGTCAGCCTCATTGGACTTGATACTCATTTTATCTGTCTACTTCTCTGTAGGAGATGCTTACTCTCTGACTTGTTTCCTTTTTTAGTTCACGATGCCTTGTCTCATCACAAAATCTTTATCTGTTTCTTGTCAGGCGGAGTCTCCTATCCTGGGTACCTTTTCTGGTGATGTACTGCCTCCGTCTATAACAACCAGTGCCCATGTGGCTCGACTTGAGTTCTTGACTGACCACACCTACACAGACAGAGGCTTCAACATCACATTTACAAGTAAGTATTGAATGTTGCTCCAATGGAGATAAAGGGAAGTCTTTAAAGCTTATCACAAAAGCCTACCCTGACTGGATATTGTGTGTTCTAGATTGTTTGTGCATGCGTACATGTGTTTATTTGTGTGTGGGTGTGCATGCAAGTGGCCTCATGAATCATCCTCCATATCTTTGCGCCTTGTCTCCCGCACCACATAAACTCTTCCGCCCATCAGCAACACAGTCCTTACAGTGGCACAGTCACACAGAGAAATGACAAAAAACCCTGTCTTTATTGTCTAAATAGAGACTTGACATCTAAATAAAACCCAAACAAAGTTGCTGCATCCTTACCTGACAGATACATTGCAGCAGTGCTCATTTGGTCTATTCTGGGTAGCTGCTGACTTCTGAGGAAATTCCAGATGGGTTTTATACTCTGACGCAGTACACTTTGGCTGCATGCTGGTAAACCCATTTCATGGATATACTGTACCGTGAGGCTTTGGCAGCAGGATTTTTGCATTCATTGCATATGTGCTGTTGTGTAATGAGCCTGATCTTTGCATTCTTCCACAACTCAAAATAAATATCTCTGTAAAGAGCGTCCAACCCTAACCCTATAAAGCCACAAAGCTGGCCCATAAATAGTAAAGGTGCCGCTTGGCACTAAAATTAGCTGCAGTGACTCATTTTGATACAAAAATTTATTTTTTTAGTTTGTTGCCTTCATATAGTCTAGTTTGTAGTTCTAGCCCCTAGTTCATAGACATTCCTCTACTTGAGAGAATGTAGTAGAAATTACATTGAGTAGACGGTCTCATCTAAACCTGTCTGTGCTGAGTTATTTTCAGGGACACTACCATTAGCAACAGAAAGATATTTTTGACATCTGGATAACTTCAGTCTATATAAGACTCTACTCTGTAGTAGGTATCTCCACCAGGGAGATTATGTTTTCACTCCTGTCTGATTGCTTTTTTGTTGGTTGGTTCCCGTATATTAAATGGCTGGTATCTATGAGTGAGTACAAAAGTGGACTGTTGAGCCTTGGTTGATGTATGTGTTTCATGAGCCAGTATGTTCCTAAACTAGGTTCGTACGAATCATCAACACCGTCCTCTTTCTGTCTGCAAAATGATTTGCACTGAGCATCATAGTTATTGTACTGTAACTGGTTATGAAAAAAAAAAAATGTTTACCTCACTAAGCTACTGATGTACAATGCAAGGCAAAATGTTCCAGTTAAACATATCACTAGTGAGCCTCAGTTCAGGCTGTTCAGAATTCCCTTTGCCCATCCCTTATTATGATTATAGTAGATGTGTTTTATTATTGTCATTTCTGTAGATAGGCCTAATAACATATTTGTTTTCAGCGGCTGTACTTTGTACCTGCTGTGTAGCTGCGTCAAGTTTTTTGACAATCTTTATGACTGAAATGTACTTGCCATTTTTTTTTGCGGGGTCTTTTAAACCAGTTTACTGCAACAGCTGGCACCTAATGAAAATGTCCTGATTCTACCTAGTTCTCAAGACTGTTTCTGCAGCAGCTTACATATAACATATTTCAGCTTGCCCACAATGCCTTTGAGCCCTGACTCTAGCTCATTTGCAGACATGCCATCAACCCAGCCCAGGTGCCTCTGCGAAGCTGCAATGTGGACAACACATGGCAACTAATGCATTAATTAGCAAGTTAGATGAATAAATAAATAACCAATGCAGCGTGGTGAATGAATGTCAGGAGCAGTTAATTGAAGATGACGGTTAGTTCCTGAGAACAGTGTCATCCAACTGCAGTGTTTTTTAAGGGGGTTGTGGGGCAGAGCGGACAACTTCCATCATTCATGTTAATTAAGGACATGCCAAACTGTATTGAGGGGATTTTTGGCACATTAATAAATAAGATGATCGTGATGGATGAGGTGTGGCTGGCGCTCTGTTTAGGTCCAATGGATACAGAAGAGGGATTTATCAACACCTACATGTGTCACCAACCCGCATGTGTGTACAAGAGTGAGTGCAAAGAGTGTAAGTGAGAGAGATATGGATGCAGGTGATGTATTTGTTTACACGCCTTGTTCCAGGGTTATGCCTCTTGTGTGACTGTGTTTTATATGTGTCCTTTCTAACCTGTTCCTGCTTGAAGTTTCATTGAGAAACCAGATAGATAAAGTTTTCAGGATGTGTGAAAACAATTATCCCTGTTTGTTTACTCCACCTATCGTTCAGCGGTGTCATCTGGCGCTGATGATCTGCATACGGTGTGGTTTCCCACCCTCTGGAATCACTGCAGCAGGGAGAATCAATGTGACTCACTAAGTGAAACAAATTTCTTCTCGTTAAATGCTGGCATTGCTAAACGCTGACATTAGGTTGGGAAAAAGTTTGTCAAGAAACTTGGGTAATTATTTTAGGAGCACCCTGGAAGTTAGCATCTTCGCACCGACAATGGGACATGTGACATGTGACAATGATTAATTAATTACGGGTGATCTTTTATTTTTCTTGTTCTTTCAACAAGATGACACTTTGTTTCCTCATTTCCTTTAAGAAGGAAATAAAAGGTTTTCTTTCTTTTTTTAAGGGAAGCAGTTTTCCTTACATTTTGTGATTTTATGTGACGTGCTTTACTGAACAATATCACTTCACACCTATGTCTCCTCCTTCACTAACCATACCTCCTCTTTGTAATTCCAATAGCATTTCGCCACAATGAGTGCCCAGATCCGGGTGTGCCAGTGAATGGGAAGCGATTTGGTGAGAGTCTTCAGCTGGGAAGTTCCATCTCATTCCTGTGTGAGGAGGGCTTTGTTAAGACCCACGGCTCGCAAACCATCTCTTGCATTCTTAAGGATGGCAACGTGGTGTGGGATAACGCAGTTCCCCGCTGTGAAGGTGTGTATAATGAAGTGGTTCTACTTCGTGTCAGACGGCTCTCTGTTATCTAAACTGTCTTGGCTATAACCTCTGACAAATGTTGTTTTCATCAGCTGGCATGAGGTGAAGCCTCTTGCTGGGGACACATATGGGTGCATGAATTATCATTTTAACAAAATGAGTGGGACTTCTTCTATGATTCTTATCCAATATCACACATCGGGCAGCTATGTTTGAGCTGGCACAGCTAGCTGTGGATTAGAAAAATCCAGATATCACCAGAGTAAATACGCAGAGGATTTAAGTCATTAGAAGGAAGGTGTGCATATCCCCCCTTCTCAAAGCATTTGTCCCATGGTCTAACACCTCATATACAACTGCTATAAACAGATGAAATGGGAGTATGTTTGTTTTAACACTCACTCTAGCTAGTAAATTCAGCATCACTGCATCTCACGATTGTAAAGACACAGCCACGTACTGAACAGATTGGTGTTTATTAAAGGGAAGACCAGAAATCAATCAAATTGATATTGTCACAAATGTAAATGTCGGGGATCACTAAGATGTGAATACAGATTGCTTGTGATTACACAAAAGCTTTGTTTTTTAAGCATCTAATGTTGCAGACTCGCTGTGCTTACACAAAGACTGCTGAACCATTCCTTCACCCCCCTCAACTCAATATTCAATAAACTATTTCTATCAAACCAGCAAAGGCCAATATCGCTGACAATGCTAATATAAAGCCAATTAAGGTGTTAACCAGCTGTGGTTCTTGGACACCAGCAGAGTGTCACATCACGCTCAGACCTGGCTTAGTACTCTAAGGGGCCTCATCGGGTACACTATTCATGAAACGCAAAGGAGAAGCCATTATTAAAACATGTCACTTCCCCCTGTGTGCCACAGCAGCTTTGTATTCCTCTGAGACCATCTATCATACCCCTGCGTTTGTAGCGTAATGCGTTTTATAGATGTCCTTCAGTATGCTGAGTTGGCTGATTAAATCATTCCACTTCAAAGGGAACGAGGAGCTGGCACTGTAACTAAGCCCTCCACTGTGCCTGTGTGTTCTGGTTAAGGATAGGCAGTTAAAGAGACACGCAGCAAAGTGAGCAGTAACAAAGCTGAGGGTATGGGACAGGGGTTGATGTGCTCAAGTGTCTTCTGTGCTAGCGATCAAAGATGTTCCATTTTCTCAGTTTGATGGAGACGACAGCAGAACCTTTATAGGAGGGGTGTGATGACAGATTTAAAGACAACAGCAAAGGCGAGGAAACATGCACATCACTGTGTAACGCATGACACAGACACGCGTGCAATGACAGGTATGTTGCTAGGAGAAATGGTTAACCTTGAAGTGAGCTGTCACCAATTTACATTAGTTAGATCCTGGCAGTAAAAGAAATGGGATGAGCCCTGGCTGATGCGTGAGATCATCTCTGGACATTGGCATACATCAGCTGGGAAAGACATGCATAATTCAATCCCTATCTGCTCGCTCTGTCTCACCATCTTCTCACTCCCTCCGTTAGCCCCATGTGGAGGGGATCTGAAGGCTCCCAGTGGGATCATCCTCTCCCCTGGCTGGCCAGAACTCTATAAGGAGGCCCTTAACTGTGAATGGATCATTGAGGCTCCTCCAGGCTACCCCATCAAGATCATCTTCGACAAGTGAGTCACCCAGATGGCTGTCGCATCTCCATTTTTTTTTTTTTTCTTTTTTCCTCAAAGCAAGCTCGGGTTTTTCAGGCTTTTAACTTCTCACAATTTTCACATGTGCTTTCTATCACCTTTTATAATCTCTTCCTGCCACTCCTTTCTGGTGGTAATGCAGTAGATCTAACGCACATCAACATACAGCCCCTACTAAGCTAGCACTATGTTTTATTTAGCAATGCTCATTAGTGCTCATTTGATCCTTTCATTTGATACCCTCATCCTGTACATGCAGAGATATCCTTACAGTTCATACACGCAGATGCACACAAAGAAGCTGAACTAGACCTGCGAGTTTGTGAACATACATGCGTATGTAAGTGGAGATGCTCCGTCAAGGGGAACCAGAGAGATGGGGGAGCAGGTAATTTGTCCTGATGTTGAGAGAGAGAAGATACAGTCATAGGATCAAATACTCCATTAGAGTTTCACTGAGGCTCATCCTTGTGAGCCCATCTCGTCTCTGCCACAATGGCACGGCATGCAAAATGAATACAACATAAATGTTTGTTGCTCTTTAATTTTTATGTTACATCAATAAAACATCACAAACCGCCGCTTCATTTAGATGACACAGTTCTGAAACCATTTATTCATGGCTTTGAAGATGAAGTGGCTCTGGCAACAAAGACAGAAGCACACAGATAGCACTTGCACGTGCACGCACACTCACAAACACAAAAACATGTGAGACAGATGCACTCACCAAAGTACGTCATTTTCTAAAACTCACCATATGAAAATCTGAAGTGATACAACATGTCTCTGTTTCTCTACCGGTTTCAAAATGTTGGTTGAAAGCAGAATCTTCAGAACTGAGCAAAATCCCCCCAATAATGTCAAAATCTTATTAGAATTAATATCCATCTGAATTAGCTTCATTTAAGCATCAGTCTCTTTCTGTTCAGTTTGCATGGAATCCAACTTTTTGGATTTTAATTGAGTCCAAATGTCTAAAACTATAGATACTTTTTGGGGAAACTCTAGACTTCCTTTTAGTTGGTCTGATTATTAGTGGATCCCTTACATATATGTATTTTGAAGTAAGGCACATGTACATTTTGACACCGTGCCCCTCTCTCTAAGACAGGTAGTAATATAGAACCTGCACTAAATCTCTTACCGATTCAGTTCATTTTCAGATGAAGTGGTGCTTATTCCCAGACAAATTTCCGAAGAATACAAATTACATAATACAACTAACGTGTGCCCTCAAGGCAGTTTTTCAGTTTGTCTGGTTGGTAGTCCAGCCTTGCATTAGCCATTCTGTTAACCCAACCTGAGATGTATCCACGAGACTCAGACAAGATGACAAAGCACACATTTTATACTAACACTTTTATTTGAGGACTTAATGTTTTCATTTGTTTTTTTTTTACCAGCACTTCTTATTTTGTATCTTTTTTTGTGAAGAATAAAAATCCTTGATCCAATTTATTGCTGTATTCTCAGGTTCCGCACAGAGGTCAACTATGACGTGCTTGAGGTTCGCGATGGACGTTTTCCCTCGTCACCTCTAATTGGTAGTTACCAGGGCACCCAGGTTCCCCAGTTCCTCATCAGCACCTCCAACTTCCTGTTTCTTCTCTTCTCTACTGACAAGAGCCACTCTGACATCGGCTTCCGCATACGTTACGAAAGTAAGAGCTTAATGCTTGTGAGCAGTCAAATGTCACACGAGGATACAGGAGAGATGCACTGTAGAGGAAGGCATTATTTAGCAATGCTTCACAGAGCCTAATAGAAATGAATGTATCGCAATATAGATGGGCAAAGTCAAGAGACAACAGCCATAAGCCTTGTTCACTGGACTAGCAAGAGCCTTTCAGTCTTAGTTGTAAATAAAATCTCTGCAGGCTCTCCATTTCATCATGAAGACATTCTTATTAGAACACCTAAAATTAAATGTAAATGGGCTGAGATTATTCTGTCAGATATCCCTGTCTTGACGCACATTCTCACTCTTCAATACACACACACACTCTCACTCTTCAATACACACACACACACACACACACAGACATTTCCCACACAAAAGTCTTCGCTCATGCTGTAAATTCAAACCTTATGACAGCCTTCATCCTCATTTCTACCTGTGTGGCTCACACTGGTAACCTGTTGCGCTTTCTCTGTGGTAAATCTCGGCAAAGCTTCAATAATTCACTGCGAGCACTACTTAGGCAGAAACTATGCAAGGTGGAGCGGAAAGAAGTGCAGCAACTTTGGTTTATTGGTTGAAAAAGCATGTTCAAGTAAATTATTTATCAGGATTGCTTTGAGAAAGCAAACTGCCTTTCAACATTTCTTGACCTCTGCTTAACCTATTGAAAACAGAATATAATCCTTATTAAACTGCAAGCAGGGATTTACACTATATGTGTATTCTGTCTTTGATCATGCATATTTTTTGTCCTCTCCAGCCCTGCAGTTACAGTCGGATCACTGCGTGGATCCCGGTATACCCGTCAACGGACAGCGGCATGGCAATGACTTCTATGTGGGAGCTTTGGTGACATTTAGCTGTGAGGCAGGGTATACACTTAGTGACACAGAGCCATTAGAATGTGAACCCAATTTTCAGTGGAGCCGCCCCCTGCCTAGCTGTGATGGTACGTTCCATAATATTGACCTAGAAATGAATAGTCCCCTGCCAGATTTCTTCCTATTCATAACTGGGATTAAAGCTAAATTCATTGTTGCATGTTGCTCCAGACGAAACATGAGAAATCGTCTTGAGCACTTTCCTTCATATTGCATCACATTTAGAATACTATATATTCCTGAGTTATTATAAAATCCATACAAGATAATAATATTTCTTTCAACGACTTTTATTTTAGACTTTAAAAGTTTCTGCCTCATTTCATCATAAATGTTTTATGTGTACGGGGGTGACGTTACCCTTTGATGTTTGCCTGTTCTCTCTTCTGTAAATGCTTTTATATTTAAGGGCAGTATTGATTTTTGCCCACTCTGTAATGATATTGATGATGCCACTCTGTCCTTTTTATGCTATCTTGAAGGGCACCTTTTGTAAAATGCATTTTACGACATTGTAAATGCACAGACATGTTTTGCCATTTTTGGGGGAAATTTTATTTCTGTCTTCATCAACTTTGTTATGCCCTCTCTGATTTTGCCTCTCCACTCTCTTCTCAATTCTCTGATTCGTCCGTCTCGGGCTGTTTCTATTCACCCCCTGTCGCCAGCATTGTGTGGAGGCTACATCCAGGGCAACTTTGGCACCATCCTGTCACCTGGCTTCCCAGACTTTTACCCGCACAACCTGAACTGCACATGGATAATCGAGACCTCCCATGGCAAAGGTTAGCAGAGAAATTCAACGTCAACACATGCAGCAGTCAAATTCAATTTCCCTTACAATGTCATTTCCACCCACTGAGTGGCCTTTTTATTTTGCCGAACAAGCTGTCCCTGTTAGTCTGGAGCGCTGAGAGGCTGGCCTAGGGCTACAGCACCATGGGAAGACTCTCCACTCATGTCACCTTTGGTAGAGCGCTTACATTAAATTGACACAGCCTTATTTGTGGATGCTCTCTCAGCATGGGTGTAATATATTTCATAAGTAGTAGGGGAGGAAAACAAGGAATTGATTCAGCAGGGATTATGAGACTTAGAATATTGTGTTTCACACAAACACATACTTTAGCTTGCCTCCACTGAATATAATTTTGTCGTGATGTTTTATCTGTTGTAATTTCCATATTTCAGGGATATATTTTCTTCAGTAATCAGAATCAACTGTTATATTTATGTTTTTCTTCTTTGCTTCACTAATGAAAAAGGGGGCACGGCGACAATTTTGTACATTAGGTTGTGAGGTGTGGCTAAGATGCAAAGATTTGTGAGTAGTCGCTATATTTTGAAAAGCAGTCCACTGGCTGAGCATTGCACTCCTTTATCACTTTGGACTCATTATGGACAGTTCACAAACAAATGATCAAAATATATCAGCAACCAAATCATTAATTAAGCACAATTTGGCTCCAAATATTTTGGAGATCTGGTATGCCTTGACAAAACACAATATTAAATATTATATATTGTGTTTTCAATTTTATCGTGTATCAATTTAGAAGTTTAAAGAAAAGCTTAAAAAAACATTAATTCACATTAATACATTAATTCCAGGCACAGACATATTGTGCACTTTGCAATCTTAACATATTTTAATGCTAATCTTCTAGTTTCTTTAACAAATGTATGATGATATCTTATACTCCTATTAAACTGTTGCTCAGAGGTATCTTTGTCTCTTTCTGCCCTTTCAGTTGCCAGTCAGGTTGAACCATTGGACAGTGTTTTGTTCTCGGTGTATAAAACTGTGGCAGAAATTTACAGATGTAATGTCCTCCATATAATGTCTACTTTGTGCTTTGACGTGGTGGTTGCCCTGAGAGGCCTCAGAGCCCTTCACACTTGGCATGCTTTATGTTGAGAGGCTCCATGGTGTCCGGAGGTACAGAGAAGATGGGTCTTGGAGAAATTCCAGACTCCCCTGATAATGGAAGGGACTTGACCTAGAGTAAAACACATTGTCTGCCTCCTGTCTGGTGCTGTGATGATTCAGTGTGACGTAGGACATGTTGTTTAAAGCTGAGTGACTCTAATGTTACTTGGCTGATATGACTGCCGCCGTGTAAAAAGCAGTTTCTTCTGACATCAGATGCATGTTGTCAACTTATATCAAGTAAGGACAGTTGAGCTGAACAAGTTTTATTAATCTAATCAGTCAAGATTTTCTAGAATTACAATTTTCTAAACATAGAAACTTTGATACAAAATAATACATATTGGTAAAGAGAGCTTTCTACAACATATTCAGAAATATTTACCGTAAAACGATGGGAAAACCCATGATTAAACCTAATTTACTATTGCAACGACAAAAACACGTAAACAACAGCTCATTTTAGTTATGGATCTTTCTTCCTCTCTTATTTAGGTGTCCAGTTCACCTTCCATACCTTCCATCTTGAGAGCCCTCACGACCATTTGTTGGTAACAGAGAATGGCAGCTTCTCTCAACCACTGTGGAGACTGACGGGCTCCACACTGCCACCACCTCTAAGTGCAGGCCTTTTTGGAAACTACACGGCTCAGATACGCTTCCTCTCCGACTTCTCTGTTTCCTATGAGGGATTCAACATAACCTTCTCAGGTAAGAATGGATTATGTCATTCAAACTACTAAGACCCGAAAAGAAGGATGGCTGAGAGTGCTGCTCACAGTACTGAGTCAGACTAATCAGTCTGTGGAGACTGAGAGCGACAGGTTGGGAAAAATAAATGAAAGGTTACACATTTAAGCACTTAAGGTTCGGGTTGAGAGTGGACGCCTCGGGCTCCTGAGTATGGATCAGAGACTTGCCGTGACCTTTTAATAACAAGAGTCTGTTTCAATGGGTTATTGACACAAACTGCCATGCCTAGTTAGAAGGCCACCTTAGGCAAGAAGCAAATACTAATTTAAGTATGTGGCCTAGAAATATATAATTACAACCACTTGAGAGTTATTTATGAAATGGTTGACATCAAGAGAATTAATTAATTTTAAATGAATCAATTAGGATAGAGCACAGATGGCCCCCCTACCTAGTGAGAGCATCATTTCACCTCATTTGGCTCTCACAGAATTCAATTGATTTGAACACCAAAACATAGTTTAAAGAATGTAAAAAACAACAGTTTGAAACACCAAATGCCACCTCCGTCAAAACATGTTTGGCTTTGCCAGAAGATGAAAAACAAAAGCTTGAGTGTTAAGCTGTATTACGTGGAGGTTTTCTGAATTTGAATGAATGTTTTTTAGGTGTGATCTGGGATTTGGAGGACATTTGATTAATTTAACCGTGGTTTATCTTCCTGTTTATCTGTGGAAAAATACATGTCAACCTTTTAAAGCATGGCAGATTCTTAATCAATTCAATTTACACTTTCTCACATCCAAGCATCATAAGACGCAGAAGAAGAGGATGCAATCTTTTAGAAAAAAATAATAATATCTCTAAATACCTCCTTTTTCGCTCTCTCTCTGTTTACCAGAGTATGATTTGGAGCCATGCGAGGATCCTGGAATCCCACCCTACAGTACCAGGAAAGGCCTGCAGTATGGAGTAGGGGATGCCCTCATCTTCTCCTGTTTTCCGGGTTACCGGCTGGAGGGTCCAGCCAGGGTGATCTGCTTAGGGGGCAGGAGGCGGGTGTGGAGCTCCCCTCTGCCAAGGTGTGTTGGTAGGTGGTCACATGCTTTATTTTGGCTTTTGTCACTCCCCCACCACCCTCCTTCCAATGCCATGTTGCCATATTAGCCCTTTCACATGCACCCACTCATTAAGAAGAACTGTCAGTCACATTGGAAAAAACGAGGCAATTCTCCCAATTTTCATCTCTCTATCCGCCCACGTTTTGTCTCTACATTGGACAGTTTCCCAGAAACAGCCTTTTTGACTTTGTCCAAATTATATAGAGCAGCAGCCCTAATGAGGATGACATTAAAAAGCTGAAATATGTTAATTATTGATGTTGCTCATTGCTAATGCCTGGGAAACATGACGAGTCAAACTGCAAAGATTTAGGTCAGTGTGTTGGTTCTATGATGCACCATCCCTTGAGAGCTGCATTAGTGTGTTGATATGAAAACACATGTATCCTAATAGTCCTAATGATGGATAAAACCCAGACCATGACAGTGATAGTGTTTATCCTTACTGTGGCTCTTTTCAGTATATCCAAAGAACTGTTTAAAATGAATTGCATGTGAGAAAAAACTGTGAACTGCACGTATTTTTACCACTTAAAGATTTTGATACGCTATTGGAAACTAGTAATTATAGTTTGATGAATACGATCCGGTGAAGTCACATTTATTTTTTTTACCTAAAGCAATAAATACTACCTAATTGCTTGTTTTGAGTGTTAAGGCATGTATGAAGTAGCTGTAACAGCAAGTGATTTCCTTATAAAACCTTATTAACATTAACCTGACAGCCTCGTTTGCTCCTGTTCTCACTGCATATTTATCCGTGGAAATAAAAATGCTAGTTTTTAGTTTCTTGGATGTTTTTGCCTCTAGATGAAGCCGCATCTTTAAAGGTTGGCAGCGATGACACATTTTGTTATTTTCCAGACCTCTGGCAATCGTATTCAGCCTTATTTTAAAAGAAGGCATACTTCTCCATATACCCTGCAGACAGTCCCATCGCCCCATCTCATCTTACCTCACTGCATTCGTGAGGTAAAAAGTCAGGTTACATTTTTGGTCATTTGAATTCTGGCAGCTATATTTCTATAAAAAAAAACTTTTTCCCTGATGTGATTCAGAAAAAGGCATTTTCAAATGGAGCTGAAATTACTGTTAATCATATTCAGATTGCATTGCGATTATGATGATGTGCACCTCAACATTCATTCAGGTATAGTCACTGGCCACATTCCTCTCCTCATCACCTCTCCCATCTCCCTGTGCATGACAGCATGAATAAATATACTCTGAGTTTCAAGCATATAGCGATTGACATGTCCTCTGCTCTCTCCCACACCACCACTTTCGCCTTTCCTCTCTCTCTCTCTCTCTCTCTCTCTCTGTCCCTCTGCTCCCTCTCTTTTTCTCTAGCTGAATGCGGCTCATCCGTGACTGGCATGCAAGGGGTGCTGCTCTCACCCAACTACCCTGGTTACTACGGTAACAACCACGAGTGCATCTACTCCATCCAGACGCAGCCCGGCAAAGGCATCCAGCTACGAGCGCGGGACTTCAGGCTGGAGGAGGATGACATGCTCAAAGTGAGGGGGTGGGGGGAGTCATACCCTCCCTGTGTGTGCGGCCCTCTTTAGCATATCTGTGTGTGCAGATCATCTTAATTCAGACGCTTCCTCCCACTCTCCCTCTGTCCCTTTCAGGTCTTTGATGGCAGCAGTAATAAGGCTCGTCTGCTGGGGGTGTTTACAGGCAGTGAGCTGCTAGACGCAACCCTGAACTCCACCTCCAGCTCCATGTGGCTGGAGTTTATCAGCAATGCGGATAACACCAGCAAAGGCTTTGAACTGCACTTCATTAGTGAGTAACATGTCTTTCACACAAACACACACACACACACACACATTTCTTTACATTCAACATTTACGTTTTAGTAGAGTTTGTTTTCTTGTATCTCATTTTCCAACCCCTCATCATGGCCACCATCACGTAAAAATCCCATTAATGGTTATCTCTTCAATACCCTCCTAATACTTGTACTTACACTCTCCCTCTCTCTCGTCAAGGTTTTGAGCTGGTCAAATGCGAGGATCCAGGTGTTCCCCAGTTTGGCTACAAGCGTGAAGACAAGGGTCACTTTGCAGGGAGCACTGTGTCGTATAGCTGTGACCCAGGCTACACCCTGAAAGGCCCCGAGGTGCTCACCTGCTTGAGGGGGGAGAGGAGAGCGTGGGACAGCCCCCTCCCACTCTGTGTTGGTGAGTCAGACGAACTAGTTGGAGATCAAGTGTATCATTGCTGTTGGGAGCAGTTTTACTTTATTTGTCAAAATAGTGTTGATTTTGCTGATTGGGTGTTGCGTCTTTCATTACATGGAAATATGCACAGTAGATATCGGCCATATATTGGGAAATATATGATATACGTATATATACATATATGATTAGTTCATCCATTTTTACAATTATATTTTTACATTTATACAAAAATCTTCAATTACTGGTTATCTTATCAATATCCTCCATGAGAAGCAGGTAGTTATTGATTTTCCTGTCAGCTGAAAAAAATCTATATTGTACATCCCTAAATTAACATCATGCTGTAAAAATTCTTAAAGCAGCTACGAAGAACTTTCATATTTGAAAATAAAACAAATGTAATAAAGGGGATGTTGCCTTTTGTGATGTTTTGCTTTTTTTGTGCTGGCATCACAGTTTCTTATTACCTTTCCTTACATCACAATTTATCACTTTATGCTATGTTAGATTCCACTAAAATATCAGGTTGCATGATGGCAGTTTTGTGTAGTATTACGTTATGTTACATGGGTTATTGCTTTACTGTTTGGCACGCTGCTAATCCTAACCAGCTATAGTTTATCTTAGCTGAACAACAGTGTCTGATCCCGTTCCTCATCCTAATGACAATGTGAATATGCTGGCGCAGGTTTCCAAAAAGCCCTGTGGTTTTAGCTCGGCTATTTTGAGGCATCCATTTGGTTGCTTTCCCAGCACCTCATTCATTGCATTATCTCACTGAAAATGACTGTTCCCTGTTTAGCTCCATATATTCCTATTGCATCAAGGTTGCAAAGTCCCCCTTTTCACATAAAATAAGACTCACATCACTAACACAGCAAACATACAATATAGGCAGGCTTTTAACCCCTGGATGTATGAGATGGTGAGACTTCCAGTTATTTGATGATATTATTTGTGGAGTTCACCGATAGTTCACTTAGTTCACTTATCACTTGCTACCAGTTGACACAAACATGGTAGTGCAACAATTTAGAAAATAATAATGCGTGACATACATACACACACATACCGCCTATATGGTGTTATGATAACAAACCCAAAGCTGTTTTTGGGATCTTCTCTTGGGCGACATTTTGACAGAATGTCTCACACACACCAGCCAGGAGCTCAGTGAGGAAAAACAGGCAGGATGGTGTTCTTTGACATCAGCCAAGGTGATTAGAATGATATTGCTAGGCTGCCATTTTAACACAAACTGACAGGTTTATTTCATGTCTAGGTACAAAAAACATTCAGCATACTGTATATCTCTGAACATGTTTGTCCTCCGATGCCCATTTTACTGCAGATGATAGCAGCCAGAGTGAATTTGGGAGGGACTGCTTCCGTTTGTAATGGTGGGATTATTTTCTAGTAACGGGGACACACTGAACTAAGATGAGATGGTTATGGAGACCAGAGGGAGGAAGAAGAATGAAATGGAGTTGAATACAGGAGGGAGAGTTCATATCATCAAAGCCACTGAAGATGAAAGTTGCAAGGTTGAATGCCTGAGCTGCTCCGTTTTTTATCAACACTTGATATGACCGTGCATATCCAATGTGTATAATCATAAACACATGTCCTTTTTTTGTAACTAACCACATTTATGCATATTAACGTCTGACTGGCTGAGAATGTTTATAGCTGATCACCCACATGCATGCTTTTTGTAGAAAGGGAAATTTAAACTACCTCAAGGAGAGAGGGAGGCAAAAAGAGAGGCAGAACCTGAGTTGATTTAAAGAAAGATGTATGTGGAGACATATACTGAAACTCTGAGAGTTACACTGCCATGGCAGCACTGAGCAGTAGTTTTTGAGGTCATAAGGCTCGAGGAAAGAGAGTTTTTTTTTTCTTTCTGTGATAGATCACCATCTTCTCTTTTCACTTTTCACTTGAAACAGTAAGTTTCTTCCAACAAGAAAAGCACAACAGAGGGAAAAAGCTTGAAGAGAGGCTAAAGCCTCAGCAAGACTACGCAGATTAATATGCTCATACTTTGTTTTTTATTCCTTTACATTTTTCATCTCCCTTCAAGACAGTAAAAGCAAAAGTATAAATATTTTTTAGGGAGCTAAGCATATACTCTATGTACACAAACACAGTTTGTGTGTATGTGTGTTGATTTGTGTGTTTGTGCTTTGGCAGCAAAAATGATCGGAGGCCAGCGCTGGTGATTATTGCAGTTTAAATGTATAATGCATGAGGGATGTGGAGAATGTGAAGGAGGGAGACAAAGGGACGATTTATTTGCAAACATAAGGAAAGGCATGTTTTTCAAATGGAAGCTGACAAAATTTTTAAGTGTTTTATGTATATGGAGAAAATGCAGCTCGTCCATGTCTGGTGCTCTGTTTCCAATTCAATTAAAAGGGGCAGTATTGGCATGGGAAACCAAAGTTTTACATCGCCAAAGCAGGTGTATATATTGATGAAGGTCCTCAGTCATCCAGTGCTGTATCGTCAGCAACTGAAACAAGTACAGTTTCCTACGATACTGCACTCATAATATATATAAGTGTCTCTGTTTCCCTCTATTTGTGGTTGCGGATCTATGTGTCCTTCCGTTTGAAGGATCCATTTTTCTCTCAGGAGAAGGAAAAGAAACAAGAACACTTTTAACCCTCGTCTTGTCAGCTGAGATGACCTCAACAATGGGAACAAAAACACTTCAAGTCTGATGTTGTTGTGTAACTTTTTGGGCTTGTTGAACTGTGATATGAGATGTTTTACTACTGCTACTACAACTACTACTACTGCTACTACTACCACCATTGCAAACAAATCCCTAAGTGGACTCAGTGACATTCCTCTGATTCAAGAAGTGTCATCCACTCTCTTGGTAGCCCAGTGGGTGCTTAGATTGGCTGTATGGTAAACACACACTGTATGTTTCTTTTGTGATTGATACCTTGAAATATAGTAAAATATATCAGTCAAAACGTTGTCTTCATAAGTTTCCCAGAACTTGAGACTAATATATTGAATGTTGTTCCGTCACCAAGTCCATCAACTTTCAAAGGCAACAGGATGAGATCATTGGTTGGGATGGTGGATTGCTTTCGCTGAGCCAAAGAGATCCACATAGAGTATATTGAGTTGGCTGCTCTCCCTCCCATCATTCAAATTGCAAACAAGATGATGAAGCACATCACATTTGAGCATACGACTGCTATGTCAATAATTAATAATGATGAGAGGAAACTGATGTGATGCACTTTACTGGAAGTGGGATGATGCAGTTTCTGTTATGTTAAGTATGCTAACCTTGCTGTATTCTTTTATTAATTTGACTTTCAGAATGCCGATGAGCTTGTACTTATTTTATTCTTGCACTTCTGTTCATTGTTCACCTCTTTAATCCTCCCATCGGTCTGTCTTCTCTTTTCCCTCCAGCTGAGTGTGGGGGCACCATCAAGGATGAGCCCTCTGGTCGTATCCTGTCTCCAGGCTACCCTGCTCCATATGAGCACAACCTGCACTGTATGTGGACTATCGAGGCTGCCCCTGGAAGCACCATCAGGTCTGAACAACACTCTCTGTTTCATTTTTTTCATGCTTTCTAGTTTTCTGATTACATTGTTCTTTTCCAGGCTTTCTTTCAATCTACCGCCTCTCAATATAGTTTCAAGTTAGCCACCCTTTTTTGCAGTGGTATTCATCACTTTCACAGGCTGCTGTGTAATCAATCTTCAGTGAGCTGCTTTTGGCCAATAGTTGAGTTAGTACTGGACGAGGGGAAATACCACCTCAGAGCCTCCAAATTAGAGACTACACCAAAGAAAGTGAAGAGTTTTCACTTAGGTTTGGCTTTTATATGTAATGTGTTTTGGGCTTTACTTTCAGGCAAAATCAGGTGATGAATATTTGGTGATAGCTGGACAATAACTGGACTATTTAAACTATTTAAGGTTGTTCTCTTGGACTATTCTGTAATGATTTCCTCTGAAATAGTTTTTACCGCACAATATTTTCTGTCCCTCCGCTTCAATGGCCCTCCATGGCAGAAGGTCCACACCATATCTCGCAGCCCATTCTGTAGGTTCCCTAGATGTTTGTGGAACGTGTTCTTAGGCTTCCCCAGGGTATAGATTCCTAGGGGGTCTTGCTGAGAATGGTACACTTCAAAGAGAAGTGCCCAGGGCTCCTACCAGGTGACAGTCAGCTTGTCCCCCATATTGTGATTTCTTTCAACATCTGGGATACAGTCCAGAGGATATGTTTACTTTTCTTTCTGACTAAGAAGTAAATAGCTGCAGATATGAGCTTCCACCACTTACAAAGATATCTGCATGCATTCATGGTTGCATAATTTTGCATATATTATATCATATATGATTGCAAATAGTACATTCAAGTATGCAAATGTTGGCTTGTGTATGTGCTCTGTACCTTACAGAGATGACAACAGAGATGTTTGTCTATTACAGTCCCCTTATTTTGCCAGTGTTACTATATTTTGCAGGAAAAGCAGTTGAGGCAAACAGCCAATTATTTAATTGCATATTGATTATTTATAATTGTTAATTAAACCACTAGCTTGTCTTTACCTCAGCTCCTCTCACCAAGGTTGACGCAAATAATCCAAAGCCTAGCCGTTAGACCTTATATATGTAAGACCAGGCTTTGCTGAATTCATCATATTTCAGCATCGCAAGTTCTGAGATGGTGTCCTTGAAGATATGAAATTCTTTACCGTGATAGTGTCAGTGTTGTTCTCTATCCATCAAGCTACTTAGGACCGCAGGCATGTTAAGACCACTGTCTGACATAATCAGCATGCTTATGATAAATTTCATGTTTCTTGCGGCATTGAAATGGATGACCACTAAGCATGGAGCAAGTGCTTTGAATATTCTGTATTCAGAATATTAACCGTGTTGATGGACTGTCATGAAGCAGCAATGTAAACTAATGTAATAATCTTGTAAGCCCAGATACTTGAAGGAACTGTGCTATTCAAGGGGAATGCTGTTAAATCCATAAATATATGTGTAGATATAGGAACATGTGGAAGAGGCAGAGAACACAATTGTTGGTTTAAGTAGGACGGCTGTAATCTCTCTCTTTGCATAAATTGGATTAACTTTCGAGAAAATGACATGCTCATCATAATGGAACATTTACATCCATACTATACTATATGTGTATGTCTCAGTTGTGTTGCTCTGTACTCCAGTACAATGGAATTCAAATAAAAGGACTCTTAGTCTTTAATTCATTAATTTAAAAGACATTGTAAGATTTTAATGTTTTATAAACATAGTTCACCATACTTAAGAGACAGCAAGTACTTTCCTAATTCAATATTAACATAATACAAATGTTATCATATTATTGTGTGATTTATGTCTACAGATATCAGAAGTATGTGAACCCTGGTATGCTTTGTCAGACTTGTAGGACAGCCTGTTTTTGCTTGTTCCAGACGCTTATTAACTTCAGTTTGGTCAGTGAGCAAATCCAAATGAAAACATGTCCTGATACTTTCAAACTGCACTGTGTAGATTTTTTGTTCACTGCACCTTGTCATTTTGTGTGATGATATACAGTTCTGTGCTGTTGTCAGGATGAATCTATTTGCGAGTACATGCTGTCCCTTAGCATGCACATCTGACATTCTCAGGTCCCTCATGATTGCTAGTTTAGGTTCATTAGTGCCTTCACTACCTCTGGGTCGCCACCATTCCTCTGCAAGGTATGCTCCATATCCATGCCTTTGATCCTACCCACGCAATTCATTATTGAGGAGAATTTGCAATGCATTAGCCCAGGGATTCCTTGTATATCAAATGATGTCGCTGAAGGTAGAACACTAATCAAACCGTACTGAGATTGTGAGAGAGACCAGGAGCTGTGCCGAGTGACAGCAGACATCTGAAAAGCCACAGACTGGTTTGCCGAAAGATATTGATGCAGAGTATAGGTGGGAGGTAGAGAGTGGAATACAGACATAAAGAGATAATAACAATGTAAAAAGGAATAGAGATGATAAGGGAGGCAATGAGCCATTTCACCGATGGAACATTCACTGGGTACTGCTCCGGAGATCAAATGCGGGATGTAGGCCACATGGTACACTGAGCAATGAAGCCATAAGTATTCATCTAAAAATGTCTGTTTAGTAAGAAGCATGCCCTTTAATTGGAGAGTGTGTTGGTTACAACACTGAACTATAGTTTTGATTGTTGTCACAAGCCATCAGTGGACTATCACAGTGTGCAAAGAGTAGGGAGGAACTCTACAGTCTATAGTACAGTTTATCCTTCATGGGTTCTACTGTTACTTCTATCGTATCTTTC